>CM035788.1:3162955-3325455 GCA_020466265.1 Siphamia tubifer
CCTGTCTACAGAAGACCTGACACCTGTCTACAGAAGACCTGTCACCTGTCTACAGAAGACCTGTCACCTGTCTACAGAAGACCTGACACGTGTCTACAGAAGACCTGACACGTGTCTACAGAAGACCTGACACCTGTCTACAGAAGACCTGTCACCTGTCTATCGAAGACCTGACACCTGTGTACAGAAAACCTGTCTACAGAAGACCTGACACGTGTCTACAGAAGACCTGAAACGTGTCTACAGAAGACCTGACACCTGTCTACAGAAGACCTGACACCTGTCTACAGAAGACCTGAAACGTGTCTACAGAAGACCTGACACCTGTCTACAGAATACCTGACACCTGTCTACAGAATACCTGACACCTGTCTACAGAATACCTGACACCTGTCTACAGAAGACCTGACACCTGTCTACAGATTACCTGTCTACAGAAGACCTGACACCTGTCTACAGAAGACCTGAAACGTGTCTACAGAAGACCTGAAACGTGTCTACAGAAGACCTGACACCTGTCTACAGAATACCTGACACCTGTCTACAGAATACCTGACACCTGTCTACAGAAGACCTGTCTACAGAAGACCTGACACCTGTCTATAGAAGACCTGACACCTGTCTACAGAATACCTGACACCTGTCTACAGAAGACCTGACACCTGTCTACAGAAGACCTGTCTACAGAAGACCTGACACCTGTCTACAGAAGACCTGACACCTGTCTATAGAAGACCTGACACCTGTCTACAGAATACCTGACACCTGTCTACAGAAGACCTGTCACCTGTCTACAGATTACCTGTCTACAGAAGACCTGAAACGTGTCTACAGAAGACCTGACACCTGTCTACAGAATACCTGACACCTGTCTACAGAATACCTGACACCTGTCTACAGAATACCTGACACCTGTCTACAGAAGACCTGTCTACAGAAGACCTGACACCTGTCTATAGAATACCTGACACCTGTCTACAGAAGACCTGACACCTGTCTACAGAAGACCTGACACCTGTCTACAGAAGACCTGACACCTGTCTACAGAAGACCTGTCTACAGAAGACCTGACACCTGTCTATAGAAGACCTGACACCTGTCTACAGAATACCTGACACCTGTCTACAGAAGACCTGTCACCTGTCTACAGAAGACCTGTCACCTGTCTACAGAAGACCTGTCACCTGTCTACAGAAGACCTGTCACCTGTCTACAGAAGACCTGTCACCTGTCTACAGAAGACCTGACACCTGTCTATAGAAGACCTGACACCTGTCTACAGAAGACCTGACACCTGTCTACAGATTACCTGTCTACAGAAGACCTGACACCTGTCTATAGAAGACCTGACACCTGTCTACAGAAGACCTGTCTACAGAAGACCTGACACCTGTCTACAGAATACCTGACACCTGTCTACAGAAGACCTGTCACCTGTCTACAGAAGACCTGTCACCTGTCTACAGAAGACCTGACACCTGTCTATAGAAGACCTGACATGTCTATAGAAGACCTGACACCTGTCTACAGAAGACCTGTCACCTGTCTACAGAAGACCTGTCACCTGTCTACAGAAGACCTGTCACCTGTCTACAGAAGAAGATATTTTTAATTTAGTATATTTCTTTGTATTTTATTGTGTCCCGTCACATTTTTGGTTTATTCTTACTGCATTTTAGTGCCAGGCGACACATGTTCTGCTAATTTTTCTATTGCTAAGTGTGTGGTTTCTGAATTTGTCATGATCTAATGAAGTTTTGGAGCTAAAAGTCAAAGTAAAAGTCAAAGTAAAAGCAGAGTAAAGGCCACCTGTTACCAGTGGGAAACAGACACACAGTTTAATCTGGTCTGTGTTGCAGTGGCCTCTGAACCCCCCCCCCTCTCTCTCTGAACACCCCCTCTTTAATCCCAGCCTTTGATTGCACCTCCAGCTCAGTCCGTGCGTCCGTCTGCTGCGCTGCGTCTCCGTCTGCTCGGGGGATAAAGTGGCTGCGGGGTTTCCTGCTGCTTCCTTCTCCTTGTTCTTTGTTGGCTTTCGGCCTTTTCGCTGCCTCTTTGCTCCTGACGTTCATGCTCGTTCACACTTGTGCACATGTGGTGGTGTTGGGCACATGTATCTGTGTGTGGTTTCATCTGGTTTCCTGGTGACTCTATTGTGTCCAGGCAGGAAACTCATAATCCAGTCCAGTCTTCAGTCTGGAAAAACACCAGGAAATCCAAACCCGAACCAGAGAATCCAGTTATTTATGATGGAATATTTAGGATAAAATAGGTTTGCAGTGACACAGCTGAAAGGACCTTCATCTACAAAGGATGACATTTAGAATGAAATAAATGAACTCTTATTCAGAGAATGTTTAACCCCGCCCCTATTTTGTGTCAATCTTCAGTTTCCATGACAACCTGTTCTTCAATTAGAGCCAATAATGTAATTTTGATCTTTCTGCTAAATGCAACCTTGACCTTTTGCAATATTAATAATTTCATTATATGTATATATGTCAGTGTGTGTAATATTATGATAATATATCCAGTATTGATTAAGTTATAGCGTGATATGTCTATGTTTGACATAAACAGTGTTACAAGTTAATTTTGCCACATGTCACCATTGACCTCCAGAGATCTCTAAAACTATTGGTTGTAGGTGATAATACTAAATATGAGAATTGTAGAAATCTTCATTCCACATCACTTGGTACCAATCTGAAAGTTCTGTGACCCTCTGTTCTTGAGTTATAATCAATAATGTGATTTTGACCATTTAGTTAATCATGAACTTGACCTTTGACCTTTACTAAAATGGATCAATGCATCTGATGCTCATTAGCTATATGTATACGCCCATGGAATTTCATAGTGATATTTCAAGTATTCATTGAGTTATAACACACACACACACACACACGGTGATTACCATAATCTAACCCAACATTGTCTTGGTGATATTAGTAAAGAAATCAGTAGATTTCAGCATTTTTGGTATTTCTTTTCTCAGCGTTTTATGGGTTTCTTAGTACGACAGTGTAGAGCTGAAGGCCACATGAATATATTTGGCCTCAGTCATGGATGTGATATCATGAGATGTTTCATGATATTTTAGTGTTAACCTGTTGTGATGGAAAAGTACCCCAGCCCAGGTATGACACCTGCTAACCCTAATGGTATATGTGTGACCTGAATAAATAATTCATACATTTCTATGATTCATGTCTCAAACAATTGAAAGCTACTTAATGCCAGACTTTTTCAACTTTTCTTTTCTGTTTGTATGTTTAGTGCAGTTCTCTTTCTGATGTGAAAAACTTCCTTAAATGTTGTTTATGTTTCTTACATTTTAAAAAGTACCATCAAGGAAAACAAATGTAAAGTTGTAAATGCAAAGTCAATAAAAACCTAAGCACATCTGAACGTGTGAACGTCTACTTATATCTGTCTATGTAGCATGTCTGGCGTTTGTTACAAACCTCATCGATATTACTTGAGAATCGAGTGATTTATGACAACTTTAATTGCATCAGCAGAATAAGTATCATTTCATCCATTGTTTGCTTCAGAAAAAGGAGTTGAATCAGTACTACTACTACTACTACTATTTTTTCACACCAGTAGCTGTACTTCTACTTCAGTACAAAATGGGAGTACTTTTACTACCTCTGGATGATTGAGGAAAGAAACAGACGCTGATCGAATCCCATAATAATCTTCCCAGTGCAGTGGATTAGAGCTGATATTTAACTAAACTGTGTCTCTGGGGAAATGGAGATGAAGGAATTATGTGTGAATGCAATTGGTCACGTAGGAGCGCATTCATGTCTTCCTCCCGTTTAGTTTCTGAAAAGCAACAATTATCTGAACACCAAACACATGATGATGGAGGTGCAGGGGGATTGTGGGTAAACGATGAGAAGGAGCGCAGTGCCACGGGACATATGGTGAAGTGGAGCAGGTCGGGTCGGTCCAGGCCAAGCATGAGCTGCACTCTATTACAGGGATTAAGAGTGTAAGAAGGAAAGGCGCCACACACACACACACACATACTCGTTTCCATGTCTCATGAGGACCAAAGGACATTGAGGAAAATTTTAAATTTCATAAATAGGAAATAAAATGTTAAAAAATTATGAGATAAAACATAACATTGAGAGATAAAAGGTCAAAATTATTAGATTAAAAGTAAAAATCTTTATATAAAAAGTCAAAATTATCAGATAAAAAGCAAACATTCTAATATAAATAGTGAAAATTGTGAGTTAAAAAGTCAAAATCATGAAATAAAAAAGCCAAAATTCAAAATTGTGAGGAAAAGGCAAAATTATGAGATAAGAGGTCAAAATTGTGAGAAAAACATCAAATTGTGCCAGAAAACATCAAAATTGTGAGGTAAACGGTAAAATTGTGTGATAAAAAGCCAAAATTATGAGATAAAAAGTCACAATCATGAGATAATACGTCAAAATTGTGAGATCAAAGGTCAAAATTGTGACAGAAAACATCAAATTTATGAGATAAAAAGTCAAAATTATGATATAAAAAAAGTCAAAATTATCAGATAAAAAGCAAACATTCTGATATAAATAGTGAAAATTGTGAGTTAAAAAGCCAAAATTATATAAAAAGTCAAAATTGTGAGAGAAAACATCAAAATCATGATATAAAAAGTCAAAATTATGAGATAAAAGGTCAAAATTGTGAGATAAAAAGTCAAAATTATGATATAAAAAAGTCAAAATCATGAGATAAAAGCCAATATTCTGATATTAATAGTCAAAATTGTGGGGTAAAAGGTAAAATTGTGTGAATAAAAGCCAAAATTATGAGATAAAAAGCCAAAATTATGAGATAAAAAGCCAAAATTATGAGATAAAAAGTCAAAATCATGAGATAATACGTCAAAATTGTGAGATCAAAGGTCAAAATTGTGACAGAAAACATCAAATTTATGAGATAAAAATTCAAATTTATGAGATAAAATGTCAAAATCGTGAGAGAAAACATCAAAATTGTGAGATAAACGGTAAAATTGTGAGATCAAAGGTCAAAATTGTGACAGAAAACATCAAGATTGTGAGATAAAAAGTCAAATTTATGATATAAAAGGTCAAAAGCCAAAATTAGGATATAAAAAGTCAAAATTCTGAGATAAACGGTCAAAATCGTGAGATACAAAGTCAAAATTGTGCGATAAAAGGTCACAATTGTGAGGTAAAAAGTAAAATTTATGAGATAAAAAGCCAAAATTCTGATATTAATAGTCAAAATTGTGAGAGGAAAAACTCAAAATTATGAGATGAGGTGAGAAAAAGATCAAAATCAGGAGATAAAAAGTCTAAATTATGAGATAAAAGGTCAAAATTACAGGATAAGAAATGGATAATTATGAGGTAAAAGGTAAAAATTAAGATAGTCAGTCACAATTTGTTATTTAGTGATTTACAACACACTGTCATATTTGCCTAGTAATATAAAGTAATGAGTCTATTCTGAGAATATAAAGAGTATAAAGTACACATATTTATATAAATGTAAAGAGTATAAAGTATAGGTAAGTACAGTACCTAAAAAATCTTCTTAAGTACAATAACAAAGTACTTGTATTTAGTTACTTCCACCTCTGATCATTCCGTCCCTGTTTGTGTCTAATACCATAATGATGTAAGTGTGTGTATGTGTGTGTGTGTGTGTGTGTGTGTATGTGTGTATGTGGTGTGTGTGTGTGTGTGTGTGTGTGTGTGTGTGTGTGTTTGGGGGGGGGGTCTGGAGTACCGTCTTTCTGTGTCCTTGTATTTAATGGCTCTTATTGTGAGAGCTGTCAGAGTGTGTGAAGGAGCATCAGCCCATTCCTGCAGGATTTCTGCAGAACAAGTGGATCAGGATGAGGACTTGTGCCGCTCAAAGCCTTCAAAGTCCAGAAATGTGAGAAGCCACGCAAAAGAAAGAGGAGTTCTGCGGCTTTAATTAAAAAGAAGGGAGGAATTCTAAAGCAGTCGTAGTCTGTGAACATCCAGCAGAAGGTTCCAGAAGCCCAGGACGACCAAGGCTGTTCAGCACAAAGCCATTAACCTGCCTCGTTAGTCAATTAACTCATTCACCGATAATGAAAAGACTAATTAACTCCTGGTTAAAAGGCCACGGGACATTAGTAAAAGTGGAACTGCAGACCAAAACACCACATCCTCCTCCAAACACTTTAGCTACGGCCACACCAAATGCAAATGTATGCGTGTACGCCTGTGACGCGCCGTGTAAACACCCGAGTTTCGACTACGCACGACCCCCGAGTCTGGACGCTGGATAAACATAGAAACGTAGATAAACAATATCTGTCCCGCCATTTCAGTCTGTCCTCAACTATGGCTCAGATCAGTGGGGTGATCTGTTCCTGCTCTGGGGGGGTCCCATACGTCAGAGGGCCAGACCCCATTGTGTTAGGGTTCACCTGATCCTGCAGAATTCCACCACCTCCTCCAGGAACTGGATAACGTCCGCTTTCACTGGTATTTCAGGCTCAGTTTTTCTTTCTTTCTTCTGGGTCGGTCCGAGCACCGTACGTCATTCCATCACGACGTTGGCAGCTTCTCAACGCTGATTGGCTTTTGTGGTCCAACGTCAGACGAATTTGCCTGAAAAGTTCAATATTTTCAACTCCAGCGTTTACACATATTTGTGGCAAAACCCCAATGCACGGACGCTCCAACGCCTGGGGTGAAACTGCGTCCAAACGCGTTGACTTTGTATGAAATCTTGATGTGTGAATGTGAAAATTCCCGTTCGGTGCGGCCGTACCATTAGGTTACATTTATACGGAGACGATGAAAACAGAAGACGCAAAGGTGGCATCTCCTCTACAGTATTTTATCCACGTTTAAACGAGCGTATTCAGGGGAAAATCCTTGTTTATATGAAGATGCAACAGTAGGTGAAATACGATTGGATAGTCCTGCCAGTCCTGTTTTTGACGTATGTAATTGTCCACCTGTCTCTGTTGGGCTATGGTATGAGTGTAATTTCTGTCCAATAGCTGAAACGACTCTTGTACATTTACTAGAGCTGCTAGTGCTAATGCTAAAGCTAATGCTAGTGCTGCTGGAAGTTCTGTGGGATCCAGGTTGTCCCACATGTTTGTTGTTTTACCTGCTCAGTGTATGAATGCAACATGAAAGTGTATGTGACGTGAACACGTGACGTAAAGACGCAACGTTAACTTGTACGTTTCTTGCCGTTTAGACGGACACGTGACCCAGCGCATCTTCAATACGTCCCACTCTGGAAGGAGTCTGAAGATTCGTGTGTATTCACAGCCTGACAGCATCGGCGTTATGTAAATGAAAGAGACTTCTGATAAAATATGCTATCGTATTTAGCCGGAATCGTCTTCATGTAAACAGGTGTCCCCAAAATTATATCTTTTGAGAACGGACTGAACAGGAGAACGAGTGGAAAGATCTGGCAATGATGTCTTTGTGTTGCTCTGTAGGGTTAGTAAAACTGAGTAAGAAGCTGAAAACATGACCAGAACAAAGAGCAGCTCCGCAACATTTACTGGTAAACAAGACAGTGTCCACCATGATGGACACTCTGCTACTACCACTACTCTGGTGTCCACCATGATGGACGCTCTGGTGTCCACCATGATGGACGCTCTGCTACTACCACTACTCTGGTGTCCACCATGATGGACACTCTGCTACTACCACTACTCTGGTGTCCACCATGATGGACACTCTGCTACTACCACTACTCTGGTGTCCACCATGATGGACACTCTGCTACTACCACTACTCTGGTGTCCACCATGATGGACGCTCTGGTGTCCACCATGATGGACGCTCTGCTACTACCACTACTCTGGTGTCCACCATGATGGACACTCTGCTACTACCACTACTCTGGTGTCCACCATGATGGACGATCTGCTACTACCACTACTCTGGTGTCCACCATGATGGACACTCTGCTACTACCACTAATCTGGTGTCCACCATGATGGACACTCTGCTACTACCACTACTCTGGTGTCCACCATGATGGACGTTCTGGTGTCCACCATGATGGACGCTCTGCTACTACCACTACTCTGGTGTCCACCATGATGGACACTCTGCTACTACCACTACTCTGGTGTAAGTGTTTCCAAGTCTGTTATTGTTCCAGGGGGTTAGTTTAGCCTTAATCTGACCTGTGGACAGTTTTCATTAAGAACAGTCCAATAGTTCCAGTTCCAAAGCCAGAAATCCTCAGAGGTTCTTCAAACTTTGTGTAAACACTCGACAGCCGTGGGTTTGTCTGAGCAGGTGCTGAAGACTCTGAGAACCAAGGTTTATTGACGTCCATGGAACAGAAGAATAAAGGAGACACCGAAGTTTACACTGGGGAGTTAATTAAGACATGACACTTGATGTGTTTGTGGAATCCAGTGACGAATGTGAAGTGGAACATCTGCAGGTGGAACAGGTGGAACAGGTGGAACATCTGCAGGTGGAACAGGTGGAACAGGTGGAACATCTGCAGGTGGAACAGGTGGAACAGGTGGAACATCTGGAGGTGGAACAGGTGGAACAGGTGGAACATGTGGAGGTGGAACAGGTGGAACAGGTGGAACATGTGGAGGTGGAACAGGTGGAACAGGTGGAACATCTGCAGGTAGAACAGGTGGAACAGGTGGAACATCTGGAGGTGGAACAGGTGGAACAGGTGGAACATGTGGAGGTGGAACAGGTGGAACAGGTGGAACAGGTGGAACAGGTGGAACATCTGCAGGTGGAACAGGTGGAACATCTGGAGGTGGAACAGGTGGAACAGGTGGAACATCTGCAGGTGGAACAGGTGGAACAGGTGGAACAGGTGGAACAGGTGGAACAGGTGGAACAGGTGGAACAGGTGGAACAGGTGGAACAGGTGAAGGTAAAACCACAGTGGATGAATGGATGAGGGTGAAAAAGGAACTTCTGCTGCCTTCACTGAGTGCAACATAACATGCTAGGGGGGGTCTAGTGCGGCTAGGCTAATTAGACTGTACAACTAGGCCCTGGGGGGGCACAAGCCAGAACCTGGGGTTAGGACCCAACACCAACCAAGACCCGTTGAGGTTGAATCCCTCTGCTGTATCCATCCGTCCGTCCGTCCATCCATCCATATCTGTTTTTGCAGCTGCAACTCCACACAAAAATATCACTAAAGGATAAAAAGAACCCCCTGGATGCCTCCAGGACTCAAAACTCAATGCGGTTTATTGAACTCAGTGAATAAAACTCATAATTAACTTTGTGGAGTCAAACCCCCCCACCACTCACCCCCTCCTCCCCTGAACCCTCCTTCATCCCACGGGATCATTACATTTCATACACCCGTGTTATGTGGACCTTCCTTCACTTTGTTTCCCTCTGTCCGACTCTAACTGTGCTGCTCACTTCCCTGGAAAATGTGTAGAGAAGGAGGTTAGTGGGAGTGGGCCGGATTGGACTTAAGTACCCACAATCCTTTGAGTCTCTATAAAGGAGGCACTGAGGCATGTGGGGGTGATCTGCCTCCTTCTACCTGAGAGGAAACACAGGACTCACACTAACACCATGGCAAAGGGCTGTCAAGTGCAGCTGAGAGAGGCCAAAAAGGGGGGGGGGGTCAACAATAGGCCCCTGGGGCTCCACGGTGACCCCTCAGAGTCCATCATTCACAAAGGGGTTAGTCTATCATTCACACACTCTGAAGGGATTCACACACAGGAGGAGGACAGGCAGTTCATTATCACTGAGGGGGGGGGGGGCAGGAGGAGGAGAAAGAGGAGGGGGTGAAGAAGAGGAGGGAGAGGAAGGTGAGGAAGAGGAGAAACAGGAGAAGAGGAAGAATGTTCTGCACTTTTATAGTTGTTTTCTACCTTCATGGTTCTGAAAGTACTTTACATGAACCTCACATTCACACACATTTAAGGTTCTGTTGGACCTACGTCATTGGACGACCCGCTCTACCAACTGAGCCCCAAGAGGAGGAAGGTGAGGAGGAGAAACAGGAGGGGGAGGAAGAGGAGGAAAAAGAGGAGAGAAGGAAAGAAAGGAGGGAAAAGATAAAAAGGTGGGGAGAGAGGAGGAAGAAGAGGGGGGAGGAAGGGGAGGATGATGATGATGAAGATGAAAAGGAGGAGGAAGAGGAGGATGATGAAGAGGGAAAGGAGGAGGAGAATGAGCAGGGAGAAGAAGAGGAGTGAAAAGAGAAAGAGGAGGATGAGGAGGTGGGAGAAGAAGAGGAGGATAGGGAAGAAGACGGAGTAGAATAGTAGGAGGAGGAGGAAGAAGAGGGAGTAGAATAGTAGGAGGAGGAGGAAGAAGAGGGAGTAGGATAGTAGGAGGAGGAGGAAGAAGAGGGAGTAGGATAGTAGGAGGAGGAGGAAGAGAAGGAGGAGGAAGAAGAGGGAGTAGAATAGTAGGAGGAGGAAGAGGAGGACTAACTCTAGCAGGTAAACCAGATTAATTCAGATCAAACCTGATCACTTTAAACTGAGTTAAAACAGGAAATGAAAGACACGTTTAAGAATGTCTGTGTGTGTGTATAAATATATATATATATATATATATATATATATATATATATATATATGGGAACTATACAGGAACTACTGTACATACAGTACATTCACACAACATATACTGAAGTTTTTACAATATATTGTACCTGTTATTAATGATCATATACCTGTAGATAACTGATATTAATGAAATGTAAAACTGATAATCAGGTGTTACTAATTTAACAGGTTTGTAAAACTCTGCTCTTATTTAAAATACAAAACTTACTTTCCCACAAAATAAAACACAAAAATGTCAAAGTTCAATTATTCCTGCTAATGTGAGAATACACTGAACATAACACTGAGGTTAGACAGAAAATACAGTTTTTTCTCTTTTGGATGAAAATCAACTGATCAACATAATATTGTTTAAAAACAGTGATTGGATTAAAAGTCTGACGCTGGTGTCTGGTTTACAGATGTGTTTTAAAGACATGACAGCAGGAGACTCACCATCACCTATCAATGCTTTTTTTTAATCTATTCTATGACTTCAGCTTCTGCTCAAAGAAAACAAATGTTCAGTTTCAGGATTTGAACCCTTTACATTTAAATACATGATGTCACCAATGACAAGATAAAGTTAAGTGATGCTAAGATAAGAAATGTTAAGTGATGTTCAATAAGTGAAGATAAATAATGTTATGTCATATTAGGTTAAGATAAGTTATGTTAAATTATGATAAAATAAGATAAAGGTTAAGCCTGGGAGATTAATAAAGTTGTATATCATATTTATTTTTTATTATTTCCAGGGTGCAGTGGTTGGATCATTTCTATGCGTTCCTTGTGATAGGATTAAAGTGGAAGTGAAGTGGTACATGTGTTGCACAGCGTTTGCATCCATGTGTGTATTTGTGGATACCACACAGAGCTGTGACGAAAGGCCTAAAATACAGACATTTGACACACACACAAACGCAGCAGAACAGTGCTGGCGTTTTTCAGCTCATTAAGCAGAAGGCTGCGTGTCCAATCAGCTTTTATCTGCACGCTGCAGCCTCATTATGATCTAATTTACCTTTAGTGGGTATTCAACTGGGCCCAGAGGGAGGAAGAGGAAAGGGGAGGAACCCAGATGGGGGGGTGGGGGGGGGGGGGGGTACCTGTAGGACCCTGGAAGAAGAATTACAGAAGATAAACTCATGTTATTATAGGTGTTATTATACTACTACTACTATTATACTACTACTATACTACTACTACTATTATACTATTATACTATTATACTACTAATACTATTATACTACTACTACTACTGTTATACTACTAATACTATTATACTACTACTACTATTATACTACTACTACTACTACTTTTATACTTCTACTACTATTATACTACTACTACTACTGTTATACTACTAATACTATTATACTACTACTACTATTATACTACTACTACTACTATTATACTACTATTACTATTATACTACTACTACTACTGTTTCCTTTCCATTTTCCTGCTAGTTTAATCTAATCCAGTATAATCTAATATTATTTAATATAGTATATCTAGTTTAATATAATCTAGAAAAATCTAATCTAGTATAATGTCCTCCAGTATATTCTAATCTAACCTAGTATAAAGTAGTATAAAATAATATAGTATAATATAATATAATGTAGTATAATATAATGTAGTATAATATAATGTAGTATAATATAATGTAGTATAATATAATATAATGTAGTATAATATAATGTAGTATAATATAATGTAGTATAATATAATGTAGTATAATATAATATAATGTAGTATAATATAATATAATGTAGTATAATATAATATAATGTAGTATAATATAATATAATGTAGTATAATATAATATAATGTAGTATAATATAATGTAGTATAATATAATGTAGTATAATATAATATAATGTAGTATAATATAATGTAGTATAATATAATGTAGTATAATATAATATAATGTAGTATAATATAATATAATGTAGTATAATATAATATAATGTAGTATAATATAATATAATGTAGTATAATATAATATAATGTAGTATAATATAATCGAATGATTCTTAATAAAATGTATTTAAAAGTCTCAAACCTACGGCTGTACCTGAACCTTCAGTGTTTTTTCTTCAGTATATTTTAAATTGTTTTAAATTAAAAGTTTCTTTTGTCTGTTTCTCACACACGGTCCTTAAACACATCATGTAACGTTTGTGGAGTTCAGGACGCGTCGCCGCTGTCATCATTAGTTGATTATTAGCAGCGCGGTTGCCCCGGGTGATGATGGGATGTTTTTGGGGACGTATCTTTGCACCCGCCTGTCATCATGTTTGGGGGGCGTGGCCAGGGAGCAGGTGGGCGTGACCAGGGAGCAGGTCACTCCTCCCATTGTTGTGGAGGTTGTGTTTGATTGGCAGGTGGTCGTGGCAGGACGCCGCGGCCGACTGACCAGCGCCATACGGAGGCGTTTATCCGTGAACGCTGACCACGACACACACTGCTGCACCTCCACATGTATCCATACGCCGTCATTAACCCATTTAACACACTTTAACAAAGGCCATGAAACCACATGTATACATACGCCTGGAAGTAGACCCACATGTATATATACGCCTGGAAGTAGACCCACATGAATACATATGCCTGAAAGTAGACCCACATGTACACATACGTCTGGAAGTAGACCCACATGTACACATACGCCTGGAAGTAGACCCACATGAATACATATGCCTGAAAGTAGACCCACATGTATATATACGCCTGGAAGTAGACCCACATGAATACATATGCCTGAAAGTAGACCCACATGTATATATACGCCTGGAAGTAGACCCACATGAATACATATGCCTGAAAGTAGACCCACATGTATACATACGCCTGGAAGTAGACCCACATGAATACATATGCCTGAAAGTAGACCCACATGTATATATACGCCTGGAAGTAGACCCACATGAATACATATGCCTGAAAGTAGACCCACATGTATATATACGCCTGGAAGTAGACCCACATGAATACATATGCCTGAAAGTAGACCCACATGTATACATACGCCTGGAAGTAGACCCACATGAATACATATGCCTGAAAGTAGACCCACATGTATATATACGCCTGGAAGTAGACCCACATGAATACATATGCCTGAAAGTAGACCCACATGAATACATATGCCTGAAAGTAGACCCACATGTACACATACGTCTGGAAGTAGACCCACATGTACACATACGCCTGGAAGTAGACCCACATGCATACATACGCCTGGAAGTAGACCCACATGCATACATACGCCTGGAAGTAGACCCACATGTACACATACGCCTGGAAGTAGACCCACATGTACACATACGCCTGGAAGTAGACCCACATGCATACATACGCCTGGAAGTAGACCCACATATACACATACGCCTGGAAGTAGACCCATATGTATACTTACACCTGGAAATCGACCCACATGTACACATACACCTGGAAGTAGACCCACATGTATACATACGCCTGGAAATAGACCCACATGTATACCAGTGGTGGAAGTAGAAGTACTTCCTTTACCGTACTTAAGTCGATTTTTTAGGTATCTGTACATTACATGAATATTTATTTTTCTGACAACTTTTTACTTTTATACCCTACATTTTTGTATAAATATCTGTACTTTATACTCTTTACATTTATATAAATATCTGTACTTTATACTCTTTACATTTATATAAATATCTGTACTTTATACTCTGTACATTTATATAAATATATGTACTTTATACTCTTTACATTTATATAAATATCTGTACTTTATACTCTTTGCATTTATATAAATATCTGTACTTTATACTCTGTACATTTATATAAATATATGTACTTTATACTCTTTACATTTATATAAATATCTGTACTTTATACTCTTTACATTTATATAAATATCTGTACTTTTTATGCTCTTTACATTCTAAGAATAGATTTTATTTTTCCAACTAAATAAATGTGACAGTAGCACCAGACAGTTCACACCAGTAGCTGTACTTCTACTTAAATACATAATCTGAGTACTTTGAGCACCTCTGGTGGTTACATACGCCTGAAAGTGTGTATACTTTTTCATTTGTTTGTTTATTATTCTACTTGTTCTTTGTCATGTGTAATGTGTGTTTTTATTTTTAGGCTTTGAGTCTGGCAAATGAAGATGATGATAATGATTGTGGTTTTTTATTTAATCCTTTAACCCCTGAGCGCTGATGTATTCTGAATGGATGGTTTAGTTCAAAATTTCAGAAAAATTCATGTTTTTTTTGTTATTTTACTGATAATTTGTAAAAAAAAAAAAAAAAAAAAAATAATTACATTTTTTTTTTTCCTCCACAATTTTTACTGATACATGGAACTGATGCACACGTGTCAAAAAGCAACTGATTTAGAAAAAGAAAAAGCCCAAACTAAAACTACTGGAACTAAATTACAACACTAGTTATTTATTCCTTTTTTAAACTTCATTTTATTTTTTTGTTATTTTATGAGTATTTATTGGTTTCTGTTGATGTTGCTTAGTTTTGTTTATTTTTTCTATGTTTTGTTTATTTATTTTATTATCTTTCTTAAATTGTGGTCTGTTAGTGTCTTACTTTGTTCACGTTACATATTATTTTGTTAGTTTAATATTCTATATTTTCGTTCGTTTTACTGATCACTTTGTCAGATTTTATTCGTTTTGTTGCATATTTTAACTTTTTTTTTTTTTTACAGTGGAATAGCTTGAGTCTGAGGAGTTAAAGGGTTTAAACCTGTTGTAGGTCTTGTGTATTAAAGGGTTAAAACGTTACTATTTTTCTTGGGGGGTTTTTTCTCTCTTTTTTTCTTGACAATGACCTGTTTTCGTCGTCCTCCCTCTGTTTTAATCTCATCTCATTTCACTCAGGACTGTTCTACTGGACTTTCGTCTCCAAACTCTTTGACTGGTTTGTCCATCGACTGCTGTTTCCAAACTCTCAGCCTTCAAACGCTTAAACGTCCCAACTCCTCGGCTCCATTTGCACATTTCCAAGTACCAGCGTTAATCTTTAGTAATAACACTTCAGCTCTATGAACGTTGGAATTGTGTTTATCTGCAGCTCCACTACAAACCAAAGCCTCTTAATGACGCTATTCACTGAAGCCTCCGTTTCAAGCCTTCGCTCTCCTTCTGCGAGCGTTCGGCACATTTGATTAGGAGATTAGAAAAAAAATAAGAAAAGCAGCTTTGTGGGTGTTTCTAGGTTTGGATTGTGATGGTGACGGAGGGCAGGGTGTGTGGTCGAGGTCTTCAAGTGTAAGTGAAAAATGTGTACAAAAATATATATATAAAAAACTAAAATAAACATCATGAATAAATTTACAATGCAGTAAATTGTACAAAAAATATAGTAAAATGCTAAAAAAAAACACTAAAATGCTCAAAAAATGCAATGAAATACATTTAAATACATCATAATTTACGCCAGAATTGTTTCTAACCCTAAATTATACTAAATAAATGCAGTAAAGTATGGTAGAAATCACTATACATACACAAACACAAAAAATAACTAAATGTGCAAGAATATACTAAAATATGCCTAAATTACAGTAAAAAATACACAAAAATATAAAAAAAATATGGCAGAAATGCACAATATATAAGAAATACATAAAAATATACAAAAATATACAATAACAGACTAAAATACACACAAAATAAACCAGGATTATGCTAAAAAAATACACAAAATCATGGTAGAAATGGCTAAAATACACAAAAAACACTCCAGAGTAAGGTAAAATACACAAAAAATCTACTAAAATGCTCAAATAATACATTAAAATGCACAATAATACACAAAGATATGTAAGAATAGACTCAAATACACACAAAAGAAATCTAAATTACACTAAAGAAATACAGTAAAATATACAAAAAAGTGCTAGAATACACAGAAATATAGTAGAACAGACTAAAATACTGTAGTAAACTAGTAAAGTTGAGGGAGGCTGGCGTCTGGTTCTAATGGACTCCTGTTAAAAGCTGCTGAGGCATCATGAGCTTAATATGATGTAATAATGGAGGCCTGAGGACAAAGCTTTGATGTGCGTCTATTATAACCACGTCAGATTAAACGCTGCAGCCACGTCGGATCCTTCCCATGACCCGGGTCTGTGTGGTCCCATCAGTCCACTTCAATTTGCACTTCACATTCTGAGTAAAATAAGCGTTTAACCCCGAGAACAGGGCGCCGTCCATTATCCCCGACCTCATCTCACCCAACAATTCCAAGAAAATAGTCCAATACCTCCACATCAAACACCATCAAACACTGTGGAGTGGTCCAGTGGATCCAGTGGGTCCAGTGGATCCAGTGGATCCAGTGGGTCCAGTGCCACTGGACTGATAAAATTCCAACCCAGTGGTGACCAAAACAGACTGAAATGCACCAAAAATACATTACCTGGAAAATACACTACCTGGAGAAAACCCACGCAGACATGAGGAGAACATGGAAACTCCACACAGAAAGGTCTGGTGTGGGAATAGAACCAACAACCTTCTGTCTGTGAGGCACCAGTGTTAACTACTGCACCACTGACTGTTTATATAATGACATCTGTAGTATAATGTGGATAAAGCAGGCTTATAGACAAGGTAATACAAAACCTATTTATTGAGGTAAACTCAATCAAACATCTGCAGCATCCAGAGTAAAGTTATGGGAAAGTTGGAAAAATCTCATAATAACGTACAAGTAAACTGTTTATAGGTATTTAAAAAATACTTATAATGGTTTTAAGTCATTACAAAGACTGATGTTTAAACTTTATGTACAAGTTTCTATGAAATTTCTGTTTTAAGGATGATTTTACTGAATTTATTCAGTTTGTTGTATTTGTTCATTTATTTGTTTTATTGCCGTGTGTTAGTTTTTAGCCTTTGGACTCAGATTTTTATATTAAACTACAAAAAATCACTTCTATATCCAAACCCACACAATCTGAAACAGGCTGAAGCTGATGGAAGCAGCTGTGAGTGGTTGTGATTCTGGTCTGTGGTTCCCAGAGTTCCATCTGCGTGTGTGTCATGTGACCTTTGAACACATGGGGGCGCTGTACTCACACTGACAGAAGGAGTCCATTTCATTCTAACCTCCTGACACCCAGCATTTCTGTCCTCTGTAGAAGACAAGAGTTTCACAGCTTTACTTTACAGAAACATGTCCATGAAAAGGATATTATATTTAAAAAATATATAAAAATGGATCTGAAAAAAAAACAAAACTGTTGTATCATGTTTCCAATTAAGGTAATTATTTAATGTAAAATGGTAAAAGTGTTGTCTTACTGGGGGTCCGGAGGCTCAGGGTTTGGACTGTGGCGTCCTTCAGTCTTCTGCTGTTTGACCCTGGATGACCTCTCTGATCCTCTGAGCGTCCGCCTGCAGAGCTTCGTTTCCAGGGTCGATGTTCAAAGCCGCCTGGTAGTCCAGCAGTCCTGCAGGAACCAAAACACACCAGCGCTGAAGGGAGCAAACGTACGGCCCGTGGACCAAAATCGGCCCAGAGGAGTCCAAGCCGGTCCATGGGTTTTATTTTTGTTTAAGTGTATCAAAAAAGTTCAAAACCTACTTGTTTATTGTCACATATGAAACTTAAAGGGATTATCTGGAGTACAAATCAGTTTAGCTCATTTTTCAGATGATCACTTGTGTGAAGAGGGATTAGGACGAGTGTGCGAGGAAGTGGGAGAATCTGTGAGACAAGTTTGTTCGACAGCGTGATGTGGAAAAGATGATTTGACCTACCTTTCACCATCATGTAAAGACATTTTTGGTGACTGTGAACTTTGAACTACATTCACCTAAATTTAATGGGGTCTGTTCTGGACCACCTCACACCTTTACTTAGCCTAGCCTAGCTATCCCTATTCATTCCATGTATGGGTCTAGTGGTGCTTCATAGTCAGAGGAGGCGGGACTAAAAGGTTGTCGTTCAAATCCTCTGTATGCAATAGGACGGTACTACAACCAATCAGTGTAATTTTTAGGATGACGTAGTTAGAGCGCCGGAAAGTTGACGGAGGAGTCTGGAGAAAGTTAGGAATGACTAAACAAAATGGTGGATTATGGAGCTGAACGACTGTTGTCGCTTCTGTAAAAAGAATTTAAAGATTGTTGACGTTTTCTCACATTCTTCACTCATCTGTGATAAAAGGAAATCTACACCTGTTGTTGTTGTTCTTCTTCTTCTATGGTTGTTTACACTTGTTTCTCTACCAATCTTCACAGCGTCACTTTGTTAGGCCCGCCCTCTGACTCTATACTTCACGGTGATTCGTTGGCCAGTTCCAGGGAAATCTAGCCAAAAGTTCCATTGAGCGAAACTCGACTACTTCGATAGAGTATTAGATGTGCTGCTGCAACATAGGTCTAGTGTGGCTCAGCAAACCTTTATGGAAAATTTCATGAAATTCGGTCTAGTAGATTTTATGTAAAGTTGCTGACAAACAAACAGACCAACCAAGAAACACAAGCCGACTCAAAATCAATCCCCCTCTCCCCTTCGGAGGGCGGGATAACAAGGTGTTCCTACCTTCAGTGTAGAGCCGCAGATGACAGAAGGCAGAGCCTCGACGCACGTGAACTCTGACCCTGGAGGCAGCGTTAGACTGAACTGGTGGAGTCAACAGGGAAAGAGCCTGAACACACAAGACAAGGCAAGTTTATTTATATAGCACATCTCATGGACAAGACAATTCAAAGTGCTTTACACAAAATACATTAAAACAGAGATAAAAGACAATAGGAAAAAAATAAATAAATAAACTGTAGAATTAAAAATCACAAAGGGTAAATTTAGTGCAGTGCAGACTCAGAACTAGATTCAAATGCAGCTGAGAACATGTGGGTCTTTAATTTGGATTTAAAGGAACTGATGGTTTCAGCTGATCTAAGGCTTTCTGGGAGTTTGTTCCAGACATGAGGAGCATAGAAGCTAAACGCAGATTCTCCATGTCTGGTTTTGACTCTGGAAACTGACAACAGACCAGATCCAGATGACCTCAGGGATCTGGTGGGTTCATACTTAGTCATCCATGTTTGATGAGAACCAAGTAAAAAATACAATTTAAAATGTATTATCATTTTTTATTATTATTATTATTATGAACCTTCTGAGCCCCAAGGTAAATGTATTTTACCCGGCAACACATGATAGTGAAATGTGATTGGACGAGTGCTCCATGTATACAAATAAATGACCGGAAACAGCCAAAGCAGGAGAAGGAATAAAGAATATAGAGATAAAACCTATTGGGAATAAATGAAGACATGTGGATGTAAACATAGGTCAGTGATTGGCAGGTTTAAGAGAGAGCGCTGACCTGAGAACAGTCTTCAATGGCCTTGTGGAGGTTCTTTAACTTCAGGTGACACGCTGCCCGGTTGGAAAATAGAGCTGGAATCTTCCTGTTGAGTCTGATGGCCAGGTTGTAGGCGTTGAGCGCTCCCAGGAAGTCCCCATTTCTGAAACACTGGCTGGAAACACACAGTTGAGTTTAAAATCATAGTTCTGTATTTTTTCACATGAATCTGTATGGAACCACCCACAGTGACTTACCCCCGACAGTGTCCTGTGAGCCCAGTTCCGGTCTGGTTTTGGTCAAAGTGAGAGTAGTCCTGGCTGGTTTCCTGGGGTCAACAAAATAAAACTTGTTTCTTCTCAAAACTGTATGTGATTTATTTACAAAACAAAATCATCAAAGAACAAAAACTCACACCTTGTAATTGCTTGGAGCTACTTTTTCTCAATAGCAATCAATGTGCTAGAATTGTCATTGCTAACAGCTGTGCACCTGCACGTAGCAGCTGCAAACAGTGCCCAACAACTAATGAAAGTAGTTTGCAAAACAACGCGCATTGATCAAAATTGAGAGAAAGTAGCTCCAAGCAATTACAAGGTGTGAGTTTTTGTTCTTTGACGGTTTTGTTATGTAAATAAATCACTCATTCCAACACATACTGTTTTGAGAAGAAACAAGTGTTATTTTGTTGACCCCAGGAAACCTGCCGGGACTACTTTCACTTTGTCCAAAACCGGACCAGAACTGGGCTCACAGGACAGTGTCGGGGGTAAGTCAGTGTGGGTGCACCAGAGTAAAGACACTGATGACAAACACATTTATCTGAAAAATACTGAACTGTCCCTTTAATGGCAGAAACACAGATGAGTTTAATGGTAGAAACAGGTGCTGGGGGTGAATGTGTTCAGATGTGATGGCACTCACTCGCCCTTCCCCTTCAACCAGTCTGGATTCTTCTGCTCGTCCTTCAGATCCTTCACTTCCTCCATGTCTGCGTCGACTGAACGTCTGGCTTCAGCCTGTTTACGAAGCCACTGGTGGAAAAGGAGAAACTACAGTAAAGTAATTGTTTTTAGGTGGATGCTTTGTCTCCGTTCCTTCTATTCCATTTAGAGATGTAAAGAGTGGGTATAAAGAGGGATCCTGGTCCATGTTTAATGGTAAGATGAGGATAATTATGTCCACTGAAATGCATTAGCTAACACATTATGCTTAGCTTACCAGACTAGCATCAATGATGAATTGCGCTAACAGCCATCTAATCAACCAACCATAACACTACATACTATATGTTATTTAAACATTATACTTTCCATTTTAGCTCTGCTTCCACCATGCAGTTCAGTACGGTGCAGTTCAGAACGGTACGCTTATTTTAGTTCCTATTATGACGAAAGGGTACTGGTCCCACGGTACCCGTTACTATGTTGGTCACCCTTTTCCTTGGGGTCCCAAGCGTACCGTACTGCTCCCGTTTGGGAGGAGCCAGGCACTGCCATATGATGATTGGTTGAGGAAAAGCGTCATCGTGCAGCACGGCGGAATTGTAAGAACAACAAAAAAAAGTCCATCTGTGTCTGATGTCAAGATGTCTGGCAATGGAGTTTGGAGTAGTGATGAGGTACAAGTTTTATTGTCTGTCATTCGTGAGGACGTGGTGCAGTGTGAGTTGGACAAGGCTATTTGCAGTGACATATTGTTCCAGCTGTTTTCGGCTAAAATGGTAGAGAGGAGCTTCACTCGATCAGTGGACCAGTGAAAGCTGAAAAAAAAACTGGGTAGCGAATATCGGCGGGTGAAAGACCCTAACGGCTGTAGTGGCTCAGAAAGAAAACACTGGAAATGACTCTGTGTTATTCCTCTACTTTGTCGCTCTAGTTGTTTATATTTCCAGCTTGCGGCGCGCCTCATACGACGTGATGTCACTTCCATGAAACAGCACAGGTCTCCTTACACAATAGAAATGCAAGGTGTCCAGAAAAGGCCCGTACCGTACCGTACTGCATAGTGGAAACATGGCTTTTGTGGTTAGCGTGTCAATGGCTGTCAATACTGATACTATGCTAGCAGTGTCATTAGCCTACTTAAACTTTATATAGCCTTCAACCCAGTTACTGTAGCCTTTCAGTAAGACAGTCCTGGGAATATTACAGTCCTTACACGACCATTGTTAACACTGGCATGACAGACAGATTGGTCCAAACTGCTGGCATGTTGCCAACCCAAACGTTCATTGAAGCTAGTGATTGACAACGTATAGAACTGTGGACTTCTGTTTAACTTCTGTACCCCTCATGTATAAAAATGGCCGCCAGGTGAATAAGGTGAATTATGACCAAATGTCCACGATGAGCACACGCACACACTGTGCACAGTTGTTATTGTAACCAGGTTATTCTGACAGCCCATAATAATAGAAGCAGCAGATCATGTGGTCACTTATACACACGTCATCAGATACAAATGACTGTGAACTAAACCCTTGTGTTTGACGTGGGGGGCGGAGTCATGTTCATTCAGGGCGACTCTGTTGAACCAATGGGAGCCAACGTTTGTTTTCCTCACCTCTTCCTCCTCGGCCACTCTGGATTCTCGGAGCGCTGTTGGGAAAACTCGTGGCGTGAATGTGACTTGAATATTTCCGGACGCCCTCGGAGCAGGAAGTGGTTTTTGTTGTGGTTTCTTTATGTCACTGACGTTTCTGCCATCTAAGCAAAAAAAACAAACAAACAAGTTATTAAATCCAAAACCCAGACATGTAGTGTTTACTGGTTATCTGTGGACAGGATTGATCTGTTACTGGGTTTGATCCGTCCTCCATGTGGTGGTTCTTTGCTCTGGCCTCCCTCGTCCTTCTTCTTCTTCTGCCACTCTTCCAGTTCTGTCGTAGTTTTCGTTCGTTCATCATCTTTCTGTTTGCGAATATTGTTTCTCTCTTCGTCCTCGAGCTGAAACAGAAAACACATTTTAATCTAAACCCTCTGGCAGCGCATCGTGTGCAGTGTCCCAACTTTTACTGTGGTTCCATCATGTTAACAAACAGCTGCAGTGTTTGTTTACCTGCTCCTGTAGCTTTTAACTGAAAAAAAACAAACAATTTAATCAACCTGATCCATAAACAAAAATACCAAATACTCAAAAATTATAAATTACATATTTTTAATCTTGTCCAACATTGGTTAGGAGAGATTATTGGAATCAGTGTGTGTGTGTGTGTGTGTGTGTGTGTGTGTCCTCAGAGACATATCATGCTATAACTCAATGAATACTTGAGATATCACCATGACATTACATGGGCATATACATATAGCTAATGCACATCAGATGCAATGATCCATTTGAGTAAAGGTCAAAGGTCAAGGTGACAATTAACTAAAAGGTCAAAAACACATTATGGGTTAGAACTGTAGAACGGAGGGTCACAGAACTTTCAGATTGGTACCAAACGATGCGGAATGAAGATTTTTTAATTCAATTCAATTCAATTTTATTTATAAAGCCCTAAATCACAACAAAGTCGTCTCACAGGGCTTTACAAAAACATAATCAACTACAGAGATACATGAAAAGTCCCAAGCATCCCCTGTCCTTAGACCCTCCCCCTGTCCTTAGACCCTCCCCCTGTCCTTAGACCCTCCTTCTTGGCAAGAAAAAACTTCAAAACCCAGTGGGAAAAAGAATAAATCTTGAGGAGAACCACACTGAAGGACAGATCCACTCCCATGGACGGACAAACTATAGATGAACGTCCATTTATAAATGAAGGAGGGGGGGCTGGTCCAGACAGGCAGGGGCGGGGGTCCGGGGTCATAGGTCGCCACAGTTTTTACAATTCTCATACTTGGTGTTATCACCTATGACCAAAGGTTTTTGAGATCTCACTATGTTTACAGATGATCATTCAGAATTACACTAAAAGGAAAGAGGAGTGTTGGCCTAGGGCACCACATTGACCAGAATCGGCCCTGCATACAGCCACAACGCTGCCCAATCATGGGAAGTCCCAACCAGCGACACTGATTGGCTCCTTCATTTTCCAGAAAGTCTGAACTACACCATACTCAGATGGTTGCGTGCCCCTAGCATGTAGTTTGGTGAAACTCAGCCAGACAATGTGACTCAGATTAAGTGATTCTTACCTTCATCATGGACTGAAGTGCGTATTTTCGTTCTTCCTGTCGTTTCTGGGTTTTGCTTTTGGACTCAGCTGTGAGTTTTTCCTGGTTTTTCATCAGCGCTGTCGCTCTAATCTCCTTCATCACTTCTTTATCAGCTGAAAAACAAACAACAGGTGTCGCCAGGCACAACAAACCCCGCCCCCTCGCAAAAGTTTGACCTCTTCATGGACATCTCCCTCTCAAATCGCCAGAATATGGGTTTGACCTTTGAAGGTTGCTCAAGGTCAAAGGTCATGATGTCATTTTAGAGCCTACATGTAGTTTGCTATCTGTCAATAATAGTAACTGAGTACTTGTCACCACTCTGTATGGAGTTAGTCCTAGAGCTGCACAGTATTAGAAAAAACTGTCATTGCCATCTTTTAAATCCTGTGAAAAAATCCTCAGGGGTAAATAACAGCTGTGTGGCGTATAAAATAAATAAATAAAAATAAAAGAATAAAAACTAAATAAAATAAATAAATAAAATGTAATACAATAAATTGATAAATAAACAAATAATAAAATTAAAATGATTGCAAGACCTGCGATGTGACTATTGTGCACACCTACATTGTGATGTCGATGCTCAAACAATATATATTGTGCAGCTCTAGTTACAACCATTTTAAATCATGTGACCTTGATTTGGACTTTTTAAGGTAAAAAATAAATGGACTCTTACTTGTGGTTATCATCAGTCGTTCCCACTGGTTGTTGGTTTTCTTGTACAAAGTGATAATTGCGACTCCGTTTGCGATTGTCGTTGTGCTTCGATCATCGTCCACGGGCTCAAACAGGAAAACCTCCAACAGGAACGGCTGGAAATGAACCTGTGGACAAAAACAAAAACAAGATGTGCTTCAGACACAAACTGACACTGACCCTCATCTACAATTGATGCAAAAATCCATGAAAAATATATCAAAAAGTCTTTTAAAATACAGAACATAACTCCAGAAAAATGTCAAAATATCCAAAACATACACATACACATATATATATATGCAAGTAACATGTTTATTAAGCACATTCAACTGTTTCCACAAAATAACTTGAAAGAAAACAACTGTTACATTTAACTGCATTAAAAAAATTTAATCGGATGAATCTTTAAAATGTAAAACTACATAAAATGACATGTTTAAAATGTTACATCTACATCTATACAATGTAAAACTACATGTTTATGTTAAAACTACGTTTAAAATGTTGAAACTACATGATTAAAATGTTAAAAGTACATGTTTAAAATGTTAAGTCTACATATTAATCCATACATGTGTTTATGGTTTGATGCGTTTTTAAAGGATTAAAAAACACAACTGCCAGATTTAGCAAAAACAAGCTTCTTTCCCCACTGTATCTGAATTTATAGGAAAAAACATAATATTTTGTGTATATTTAATCATTTCCTGTGTTATATAATAGGTTATAATGTAGATTTGGTTTTGCATTAATCTTTAACTGTTTCAACTCTGCTCAAAACGATCAGAAATTCAATATTTTCAGGGTTTTAACCCTTTAAATGACAGAGCCTTCCTTTTCCCTTATGTTTAAACCCGGAAGAGGTCAACCCACAGATGAGTGTGTTCTGTGGTGTTCACTGTGCCAATACCTTCAAGTATTCATCCGTGGATGTGACGTGCACGCGCCCAGGTTTAGCACCTTTCAGGGGCAGGTGAATGTGGACTGTGGACTCGGTCTGGGTCCAGGTGTAGTTCGGGACCAGCACGGGCATTTTCAGCTGCTCTTTTCGCCGCAGAACAAAACAAAAACAGCTCAATTCTACGACCACGACGAATGTGCTGCGGCTGCACTGCGTCCCGTTGCTATGGTGATTAGGGAGTCGTGTTGCGTTCTAGTCCATCGGAAAAATATCAGAAGTAAAACGCTGTTAGAAAAGTTGTATCTTTTAAGTGAAGTTCACAGATTCCAAGTTCTGGTTGTAAACGCATCCCGGCGGTGTGTGTGTGTGTGTGTGTGTGTGTGTCTTCTACTACCGGAGACCACCGGATCTGTTGGGTCTGACTGGAATCCGATTATGAGGTTCCGTTCACTGAATGAAAGAATATTTAAAGTAAACGGCTGGTTTTAGAACTACACGTGAATTATTGTTTAACACAGTACACATAGACGAGTGCATCACAACGGCACACGATTACATATAACATTAACTACATAGTTTTGGGAGAAAAGTGACTTTTGAGGTGTCACGACAGATAACATCAATTTATGGTACTTACAGACGAACTCTGCATTAAACAAATATTAGTATTTATTTACTTTAACTACTTTATTACATCACCAAAGCCATAAAAATAATCAGTCACCAAAAGTGACAATGAGGTTTTTCGTCAGGTGAAGAAATCCACTTTGCCGGAAACTGTCGTAAACAACAGGATTGTCGTAAACGTGAAGAGACCGTTCGATCAGTGACTGATATTATTGGTTCAGTGAGACATGTGAGCAAAGATAGTTTAAAAATCACAATTAGCTGATTGATGAGTTAAAATGTTTTTTATGGATTTTTTTTTATAACAGTGAAGTATGTAATGTAGGGGGTTGAAGATATTTACCCAAAATGTGAAAAAGTCATATGAAAAAATACACATGCCTTTAGGTTTAGTGTTGTATAACAACTGCGTCTTTATATGTGCCAAGTTTGAAGCAAATTGCAACACATTTTATATTTGTATTAACATTTGAAATGTTGTCCATTCTAAGAAAATGGAAAAAAAAAGATTTGAAAAATTTATTTTAAAAATATTTTTCCCAAAAAGTAACCTGATCTATTCTTGGTCATTGGTAATCTATAATCTATAAAATCAATTTGGTATGAATTCAAGCAATAGTTTTGCTGCTTAAGTGTGAACAAAAATAATAAAATAATTACCATATACCAAATAACTGAACCAAAAGAGGGTAATAAATAAATAACAATAATAAAAAAATAACTAAATTATTGTTTATTATGAGGTCCAACATGTGTGTGATTCAGGGCACATGACAAACCAGAAACCATTTTATTACCTCCCCCAATGAGGTTATGTTTTTGCTGGCGTTTATCTGTGTTCAAGATAACTCCAAAACTTATGGATGGATTTTGATGAAATTTTCAGGATATGTTGGAAATGTGAACAGGAAGAACTGATTTCATTTTGGGGCTGATCAGGGTGGGGGGTGGTGGTGGGGGGTCTACCTTGGCGGGGGTCTGGGCTCTCAGAGTGCTTTTCTAGTTTCCCATTGAATACCATTCATTCATTTTCCAATCTCAGGACCCATGAGCCTCCTGGAAGGAGCGGAGACTTAAGCTCCCCATTACTGTTTCCAAGCAAGACAATTATTTAATGTAAAAAAAAAAAAAAAAGAACCCAAACTTTAACTTTTCTGAGTCTGAGGTTGAAGATCGACACACAGACAGACAGACAGAAGTCACAATAATTAATGAACAGAGCAAAGAAGGATATAAATAAATAGTCACTACTTTTTTATGAAGCTTAATGACAGCAACAGGAAAAAAGATGTTTTTATTATAACACTGCGTCTACTTTTACTAGGGTATTTTTCACACCAGCTACTTAAGTACAGAATATGTGTACTTTTACTAGTGTACTTCTACTTAAGTACAGAATATGTGTACTTTTACTACTGTACTTCTACTTAAGTACAGAATATGTGTACTTTTACTACTGTACTTCTACTTAAGTATAGAATATGTGTACTTTTACTACTGTACTTCTACTTAAGTACAGAATATGTGTACTTTTACTACTGTACTTCTACTTAAGTACAGAATATGTGTACTTTTACTACTATACTTCTACTTAAGTACAGAATATGTGTACTTTTACTACTGTACTTCTACTTAAGTATAGAATATGTGTACTTTTACTACTGTACTTCTGCTTAAGTACAGAATGTGTACTTTTACTACTGTACTTCTACTTAAGTATAGAATATGTGTACTTTTACTACTGTACTTCTACTTAAGTACAGAATATGTGTACTTTTACTACTGTACTACTTAAGTACAGAATAAGTGTACTTTTACTACTGTACTTCTACTTAAGTACAGAATAAGTGTACTTTTACTACTGTACTTCTACTTAAGTACAGAATAAGTGTACTTTTACTACTGTACTTCTACTTAAGTACAGAATAAGTGTACTTTTACTACTGTACTTCTACTTAAGTACAGAATAAGTGTACTTTTACTACCTCTACAGACGATATGAGGAAAAGAGAAGTTCATGAAAAAATGAAAAACAGCTGAAACCACGGAGGCAGATTGTGAGGAAATAGAAAGTGTTGGATGTAAAGTTAAAATGTCAGTAGAAGACGGTGACGTTAACAGAATAGAGGTGACACTGAGGAAATGTTTTATCTTTATGAACTCACTAGAACAAAGGCGAGGCTTTGACTCTGGGGTTATCATTTCTATTATTACCAACTTATCACAGTCGTATGTGAACAGATAAAAACCAACAAACTGGAAGGAAAATATGAATCCTGTTAATTTCCTGGAGGGAATGAAGGTTCGATGAAGGATGAAGGATGTGGGGTCACAGAGGTCACCTGAAGGAAAACGTGCAGAACATTCTATCAGAATGGGTCGTCTCATCGTCTGAACCCTCTTTATCCTCACTAGGGTCACTAGGGTTCACTGTGGGTCTAATCTAGCTACAAAATACAAACATATTTTCAACACTATAAGATGCACTGGACTGTACGGAGCACTGAGTGAAGTCAAAATCATGAGAAGAAAAGTCTAAATTATAGATGGACCCTAATAAATGTGGACGAGTAGAATATGTTCAACTGGAAAAGACTGGGATGGAAGTAGAAACCTGACAAGAAAACTAACTTTATACTCTTTACATTTCTATAAATATATGTACTTTATACTCTTTACATTTATATAAATATATGTACTTTATACTCTTTACATTTATATAAATATATGTACTTTATACTCTTTACATTTATATAAATATATGTACTTTATACTCTTTACATTTATATAAATATATGTACTTTATACTCTTTACATTTATATAAATATATGTACTTTATACTCTTTACATTTATATAAATATATGTACTTTATACTCTTTACATTTATATAAATATATGTACTTTATACTCTTTACATTTATATAAATATATGTACTTTATACTCTTTACATTTATATAAATATATGTACTTTATACTCTTTACATTTATATAAATATATGTACTTTATACTCTTTACATTTATATAAATATATGTACTATATACTCTTTACATTTATATAAATATATTTGTATTTTATACTCTTTACATTTCTATAAATATATGTACTTTATACTCTTTACATTTATATAAATATATGTACTTTATACTCTTTACATTTCTATAAATATATTTGTATTTTATACTCTTTACATTTCTATAAATATATGTATTTTATACTCTTTACATTTATATAAATATATGTACTTTATACTCTTTACATTTATATAAATATATTTGTATTTTATACTCTTTACATTTATATAAATATATTTGTATTTTATACTCTTTACATTTATATAAATATCTGTAATTTATACTCTTTACATTTATATAAATATATGTACTTTATACTCTTTACATTTATATAAATATCTGTAATTTATACTCTTTACATTTATATAAATATATGTACTTTATACTCTTTACATTTATATAAATATATGTACTTTATACTCTTTACATTTATATAAATATATGTACTTTATACTCTTTACATTTATATAAATATATGTACTTTATACTCTTTACATTTATATAAATATATGTACTTTATACTCTTTACATTTATATAAATATATGTACTTTATACTCCTAACCCAGAATATGTTCAAGTGGAAACTTAAGTGTGGAATGGAAATAGAAACCTTTGACAAGAAAATGAAAGAGAATAAAGAGCAGAGGAAAGAAATGAAAGTTAAAGCAGAACAGGATGAAGTGTGAGTTCAGTCAAAGACAGAACAGACACTTTATTTAAGGTCAAAGTAGAAGATGATTAGGCAATGACAGAATAAATGAATGAGTCTAAATGACACATGAAACATGACCCTTTAACCTTTTAACTCCTGGAACACCACAGCACAGGTGGAAGTAACGCAGTAAAAGTACTTCATTACTGTGATGAAGTAAAAAAGAATGTTGAGGTATCTTTACTTTAGTGGAGTATTTATTCTTCTGTAAACTTTGAACTTTTACTCCCTACATTTGTTCATAAATATCTGTACTACTCTTTACATTTATATAAATATATGTACTTTATACTCTTTACATTTATATAAATATCTGTACTTTATACTCTTTACATTTATATAAATATATGTACTTTATACTCTTTACATTTATATAAATATATGTACTTTATACTCTTTACATTTATATAAATATATGTACTTTATACTCTTTACATTTATATAAATATATGTACTTTATACTCTTTACATTTATATAAATATATATACTTTATACTCTTTACATTTATATAAATATATGTACTTTATACTCTGTACATTTATATAAATATATGTACTTTATACTCTGTACATTTATATAAATATATGTACTTTATACTCTTTACATTTATATAAATATATGTACTTTATACTCTTTACATTTATATAAATATATGTACTTTATACTCTTTACATTTATATGAATATATGTACTTTATACTCTTTACATTTATATAAATATATGTACTTTATACTCTTTACATTTATATAAATATATGTACTTTATACTCTGTACATTTATATAAATATATGTACTTTATACTCTTTACATTTATATAAATATATGTACTTTATACTCTTTACATTTATATAAATATCTGTACTTTATACTCTTTACATTTATATAAATATATGTACTTTATACTCTGTACATTTATATAAATATATGTACTTTATACTCTTTACATTTATATAAATATATGTACTTTATACTCTGTACATTTATATAAATATATATACTTTATACTCTTTACATTTATATAAATATATGTACTTTATACTCTGTACATTTATATAAATATATGTACTTTATACTCTGTACATTTATATAAATATATGTACTTTATACTCTTTACATTTATATAAATATATGTACTTTATACTCTTTACATTTATATAAATATATGTACTTTATACTCTTTACATTTATATGAATATATGTACTTTATACTCTTTACATTTATATAAATATATGTACTTTATACTCTTTACATTTATATAAATATATGTACTTTATACTCTGTACATTTATATAAATATATGTACTTTATACTCTTTACATTTATATAAATATATGTACTTTATACTCTTTACATTTATATGAATATATGTACTTTATACTCTTTACATTTATATAAATATATGTACTTTATACTCTTTACATTTATATAAATATATGTACTTTATACTCTTTACATTTATATAAATATGTGTACTTTATACTCTTTACATTTATATAAATATATGTACTTTATACTCTTTACATTTATATAAATATATGTACTTTATACTCTTTACATTTATATAAATATATGTACTTTATACTCTTTACATTTATATAAATATATGTACTTTATACTCTTTACATTTATATAAATATATGTACTTTATACTCTTTACATTTATATAAATATATGTACTTTATACTCTTTACATGCTCAGAATAGAGTCATTATTTTCAAACTAAACAGATTATCTCACAATTGTGACTTTTTCTCTTAAAATTATTTAAAAAAAATTAACATATAAAAGCAGTTTTGGTTTTTCTGTTCATTTATAATAATACTAATACATTTTATTTGTATAGTACTTTTCATGGCACTCAGACGCTTTACATGCAGTAAAAACCGAACAACAAGAGTCAAACAACAATGAAAAACAAACTATAGCAAACAAGCAAACAGAGCAATCACAGAGTTAAAGCAGACAGAATAAAAAGTAATCAAACATTAAAAGCAATTTAGAATAAATGACTTTTTAAAAAGGGATTTAAAAGTGTTGAGGTCAGAACATGGTTGGTTCATAACCTTCATTCTACTGTAAAAGTCTGTGTTAATATGTAATATTTTCATGGTAGTATATAACTGCTATAGTTAGTGTTTAACACATTTTTATCATCCTATCATTTTATGAACAGCTCTTTTATGATCCAGTGTCTTGTATAATGATTTAACTTATGAAAGTTAGTTTCCACTGTAAACTGTGTTCCATGAGACGCTGTCATCAGCCTTTTCTGCTGGGTTTTTTTTTTTTTTTTTGCACGATATGTTGTGACAGGTTGGACTTTGACAGAACATTCAGTCCATCAAACATCCTGAATTTAACCCTTTAACCCATAGGTGTCAAACATAAGGCCCAGGGACCAAATCGGGCTCGCCAAAGGGTCCCATCTGGCCCCTAGGATGTCAGATTTTAATGTAAAAAAAAAAAAAGTTAAATTACATGAAAATATTTATGTTAACAAGCCATCCTTTTACAAAAACCTGAATAAATATGAAACACCTCAAATATCTGAAGAGAAAAGTATTATTTTACAAATATTTTGCCTTTTACTGAATATGTTGTGTAATTTGAAATAGAAATGTTAGTTGTTCTGCACATGTGCAAATGATAGAACTGATCAAATGAGGCAGAAATTTATTAAAATGACACTTGTTTTTCTTAAGACAAGCTGTTGATGATATTTACATTTTAAGGGAAACATTATCATAATGTAACTTTATTCTTTTTCACTGTTATTTTATTGGTCTGAACCTTTTGAGATCATATTGGGCTGAATGTGGCCCCTGAACTAAAATGAGTTTGACAGCCCTGCTTTAACCCTTGTGCGGTCCTTCGGGTCAAAGAGACCCGGTGGCTCACAAATGTACCTTTTTATACGTACTGTATGGTGCCATTGCTTACTACTGAAAACACTAATATATCCTTAGGGGGTGGGGTGATGAGTCTATGGAACTGAACTTTGGAATCTGGGTTTTTAAGACCCGATTGTAGGACACAGCCAGTGTGCCTTTTACGAAGGACCGCACAAGGGTTAACCACTGATGCGACAGCACTGACGTGTTCTGAATGGATGATTTAGTTTAAAAATTCACAATAATTAAAGGGTTTTTTTTGTGTTATTTTACTAACAATGGAACTGATGTACAGGTGTCGAAAAGCAACTTATTTAGAACAAGAAAAAAAAAAAAACTACTGGAACCAAATTAAAACACTTTTTTAAAACTTCATTTTGTTTTAGGTTTTTTTTGCATTTTTTCATGTTATTTATTTTCTGAGTATTTATTAGTTTCTGTTGATGTTGTTGCTTAGTTTTGTTTATTTTTTCTACGTTTTATTTATTTTATTACTTTTTTTCAATTATTTTTTACTGTGGAATTGCTTAAGTCTCAGCAGATAAAGTGTGTTTGCATTCACCAAGGGTCCGCCAAAGCATTGCATTTTTGTAGGATGTTTACATTTCATATTTGGTGTAAATTAACATATGTCATTTCATACTTATTTAAAAAAAAAATCTGTTTGTATTGTATTTAGTAAGCTGCATATGGAATTTGTGTGAGAGGTCATGAATGTTTATTCGTGATGCGTGTCTGGTGTGTCACTTCCTGTTTGTAGCCTTAGCTAAAGACGTTTGTGAATGAAAGGTAGTGAGTGTGTGAGTGAATGTGATGGTCCACGACGTTCATGTTTCTAAAGTTTAAACTCTCTTAGTCGCGAAGCAGCCGAAAGTGGTACGTTTGTCTTTTTGGAATTATGATTTTCATTTATGTCTAAGATGATTTCCTGTCTTTTGTTTGTCTTTTCTTGTTCAGTTCTACGGTGTTTGTTATGTGTTGGTGCTAATAAACGTCAGTAAAGGAACCTCGGGCTTTGCCTTCTGACTAAGGGTGGCATATAAAGGGTTAATGTCACTGCTGATTTTACGAATATGTAACCTCACACTTACACAATGAGAGGAAACAGTGTCTTTAACTTTAATGTTCAGCAGTTGTTCACGTGTTGTTCAATGTGATGTTGCATGCAGGGCCGGTTCTTCAATGTGGTGTCCTAGGCCAACAGTAGGCCAACACTAGACCAACACTAGACCAACAGTAGCTCAACACTAGACCAACACTAGACCAACAGTAGCTCAACACTAGACCAACACTAGACCAACAGTAGCTCAACACTTGACCAACAGTAGTTCAACACTAGACCAACAGTAGCTCAACACTAGACCAACACTACGCCAACAGTAGCTCAACACTAGACCAACACTAGGCCAACAGTAGGCCAACACTAGACCAACACTAGGCCAACAGGAGCTCAACACTAGATCAACACTAGGCCAACAGTAGCTCAACACTAGACCAACACTAGGCCAACAGTAGCTCAACACTAGACCAACACTAGGCCAACAGTAGCTCAACACTAGACCAACACTAGGCCAACAGTAGCTCAACAATAGACCAACACTAGGCCAACACTAGGCCAACACTAGGCCAACAGTAGCTCAACTAGAGCTGGGCAAAAAATCGATTTAGATTTAAAATCGAGTTTTATGGCAAAATCGATTCATATTTTAGGAAAATCGTGCAATCTGATTCACCACCCCCCCCCCCCCCAACACACACACACATTTCTTGTACTTTTTTTCCTCGCAAAAAGAAAACCATGAACCAGGCTGCTTTCCGTAGTGTTTCACCCCAGGCCCCGCCTACGTTCCCCTTCTTCTGAGGCACGGGGAGCGATATGGCACCCTCCAGTGAGGGAGACACGCTGACTCCTAATAAGGTTCTAAAGGTTCAGTTGTGTGGAATTGGTTTGTGTTTTTAGGGTCTGACGAAGCCCAGCTACTGCCTGGTTGTCAGCTGTGTTTTCAGACTGTTGTTGTTGACGGTAGCAGTACGACCAATCTGTTCACATCTGAAGCGAAAGCATCCGGGGGGGGGGGGGGGCAGAAGTGTTAGAAAAGGCAGAGACTAGCGCTGCCAGTACTTCTTCAAAATGTTCAACAAACACTGACTGAAAGCTTTTCTCACACACCTTATCAGAGTCCTGCACGGTTCTGATTTTGTCAAACCGCAACCGCCCGTACCCGTCATGTTTAAACTCGTATCCGACCCGTTTTCCGACGGAAAAAAAAAAATCAGCATCCGAACTGACCCGCTATAAATGAACTCGATATCCGACCCGAACCCAAAAGAAAATGTCAGATAGCCAAACTTAAATACAAACATTTATTGCCACGAATATACTGAACAGTGACATAGCCAAGGCAGAGCCAAATAAAAATGTTGTTAACCTTTTAGCCTATGAACCGCAAATTAGACCCGCGATCACCCACGTCCGACCGGAACCGAACCCGTATCCGACACAGCACAACATTTTTCACCCATTTCGTGAAAATTTGCGGTTCACCCACGGGTACCCGAACCCGTGCAGGACTCTGCACCTTATGATAAACATGGAGCACGATGGGGAGCGATAACAGACAATAACATCATATATCCAAAATCTTGGTAACATGTTCAAGTTTATTGAAGTAGTTTGATTGATAATAAGGTTTTGTTTTATTTTGTCCTTACAAAGTAAAAATGTTACTAGTTTTATTTTTATCTTACTTTTGCACTACTACATTTTTTACAATGTTTTTCATATAATATGAATATTAATGTATATTGTTTTAGTTGTTAAAATATTTTAAGCTTTCTTTTTTCCAACAAAATTTATCTTTTGCACTATTTTTTTTTGCACAGTTTTTCCTGTAACAGTGGTGGATATGTCTGGACTTACTACAGTTCATGTAGACAAAGTCTCAGGTTGCAGTTGCACCTTTTGCACAACTGATTTATTATTTACAGTTATTTGTAGAAGTATTTTTGTTTTACATGTTATTTAATTTTAAAAAAGAAGACGAAAGAAACCACGTTTCTAGTGTTTTCATTTTCATTTAGCCCACGTGGGAAAAAAATCGTATCGTGAATCGTGAATCGAGTTTTTTGGGAAAAAATCTGAGATTTTTTTAAAAGAGAAAATCGTCCAGCCCTAAGCTCAACACTAGACCAACACCACTTTTTCCTTTTAGTGTAATTCTAAATGATCATGTGTAAACATAGTGTCCTACATGTGATAGAGTACGTACTGAGTGTCCATGAATAATCAGTGTCAATGATAAGTTTAATGATTTATTTACTGTATTTTCACACTATAAGGTGAACGGTCAATGAATGGTTTATTTTTTGAATGTTTTTCATATATAAAGGCACATTAAGTTAAGTTATTGAACAGTTACAATAACGGTCAAACTTGAGTTGTAACATGGAACAAAACACTTGTTGAGTCTCATCACCTGAACCTGCTTTATCCTCACTAGGGTCAAAACACACAAACATTTAAAGACTCCAAATACTGAGATAAAAAGTTCAAATTATCAGACAAAAAGTCAATATTGTGAAATATAAAGTAAAAATTTCCAGTCACTAAGCACAACCAGCATGAATCCATATATAAGGCACACTGTGGTTTTTGGAGAAAATTAAAGTCTTTTAAGAACAACTTATTGTCCAGAAGTTCCAGTAAATGAGGCCGCTGCAAAACTATCACTTTCTCTGATGTCCTCATGTATATGTATGTGTTTGAGTAAAATGAATATATTTTTTAATTGTCTAAACTACAGAAGCCATTTCAGCCTAATAAAAATATTATTATTTAGAGTAAGTATTTACAGAACATGACACGTGGTGAAAAAATAAAATATGCAGTGTTTTCAGAGCTTAAATAATGATAAATAATAAAAAAAAACAGGACAAAACAGTTGGTGGTTAAACACATCCACTGCATGCATATTATATATATATATATATATATATATATATATATATATATATATATATATATATATATATATATATATATATATATATATATATATATATATATAAAAATAAGATTCAAAGGAGCTCTCATATATGTGAAAAATTAAAAAACCTTTATTACATTGGTTCGGTTCCATAAACTGTCCTAGCCTTTTGACTCCCAGAGGACACCAAAATGCGTTGGGGTCTTCGAATAGGTTTAATAGTTTCTATGATGAAGGAAGTGAAACTCACTGACATTATCAACATCTGATTGGTGCCTTATTTCAACTCCAGTTCCATAAAACGCAAAAAGTTCTGAACAGATTTTGATGAAACTTTCAGGAATTATAGATAATGGGTAAAGGAAAAACCCATTAGATTTTGAGCAATGAAGGTCAAAGGTTAAGGTCACCAGTTAATATCACATGGTCTAACCTTCAGACATCAGATGGGTCAACACCTATAACTCTAACCTTTGACCCCTAACCCTAACCTTCAGACATCAGATGGGTCAACACCTATAACTCTAACCTTTGACCCCTAACTCTAACCTTCAGACATCAGATGGGTCAACACCTATTGCTCCATCACGCCATGTTTTGACGTCATATGACGACATATCGAGCCTTGGCGGAGGTCTGCTGTATCTGCCTTGTTTCTATTTCACTCATGTCATTTAAATGGTGACAGTAATGGACAATTTAAGATTTTATGTTCATGGCTCAAGGTGATAAAATACAAACAAGAAGTAAAAAAACTAAAGTGAAAAACATTGTGACATTAGTCTGAAACTGTGCAGATTCTGTGCTTTATTTAGACCAGAGGGTTAATACCCATAATGCCGCAGTGTGTGAGTGTTAGTGAGGAAGGCATGGAGTTCAAACAGTAAATATACAGTAAACACCAGTTAATGATCATTTCATAAACTAAACCCATTGTATGTAAAGTACGGTGCACATGTGGGCGGAGCTTCATTCTTTATCAGACTCCTTCAAATCTTCAGAGAAAATCAATACTTTTATTGACAGGTTGATAAGATAATGGGACATGACCATGAGTTTTACGACACACACACTCTTCCCTTTGTCATATTATCTTTGTCCTTGTTTTGATCTTTAAATTAAACATTTGAACAGACAATTATCAGTTCTTATGTCATCATTTTTATTTTTTAATAATGGTCTCAATCACAAAACTCAACTCAAACCAAAAACTGGTTTGATCGAACAGCGACGTTCAGGGACGAAGCAATACGTTTAATTATATAAATGTAAAGAGTATAAAGTACATATATTTATATAAATGTAAAGAGTATAAAGTACATATATTTATATAAATGTAAAGAGTATAAAGTACATATATTTATATAAATGTAAAGAGTATAAAGTACATATATTTATATAAATGTAAAGAGTATAAAGTACATATATTTATATAAATGTAAAGAGTATAAAGTACAGATATTTATATAAATGTAAAGAGTATAAAGTACATATATTTATATAAATGTAAAGAGTATAAAGTACATATATTTATATAAATGTAAAGAGTATAAAGTACATATATTTATATAAATGTAAAGAGTATAAAGTACATATATTTATATAAATGTAAAGAGTATAAAGTACATATATTTATGCAAAAGTAAAAAGTTCCCAGAAAAACAAACACTTGTGTAAAGTACAGATATATATATATAAAAAAAATCTACTTAAGTACAGTAACAAAGGACTTTTACTTAATTACTTTCCACCTGTGATTGTGTGTTGCACCCTTACCTTCAGGTCAGGTGTGTTTTCAGTCTCACTGTTAATGTTTGACCTGGTGGTGGTGGTGGGGTTGACCCCGCCCACCATCAGCTAGATATACGAGTTGTACATCCAGCTGGGTCTTCACTGTGTGGTTGTGAGGCTGCTGTGTGGTGTGGACGACATGGGGAAGGGCTTCTTCATCAGTAAAGCGCTCGGGGTGGGCCTTATCATCGTCGGAGCCGGAGCTCTGGCGACCATCATCGCTCTGTCCGTCGTTTATTCGCAGGAAAAGACCAAAAATAATCAAGTGTTACCACCACCAACAACTACTACTACGACTACGAGTAGTACAACTTCAACACCAGGACCAACCACCGCCAAACCCACATCACCACCGTCCAATGAGACCTGGGACCAGTACCGCCTCCCCACCACCCTGACCCCAGAATACTACAACCTGACCCTGAGACCTCGGCTCAAGCTCGACCCAGACCTCGGCATCTTCTACTTCACTGGTAACATTGCTCTACTATTGTTTACAACGTCTCTTCACTGTAAACCCACATAAGTTAGCAGAACTCAAAATATTTAAAGCAATCCATCGCCTCAATTATTTTAAGTTGATGAACTTAAATAAAATTTTCCAGAACTTAAAATGTAGATGCTTATTAAAGTATGCTTCAATTAAAACATTACTCATTAACTATCAAATACTTATTACCTCTGTTTGTCTGTCTGGCTGTCAGCAGGATTACGCAAAAAGTTCTGAATGAATTTGGATGAAATTTCAGAAATGATAGATAATGCGTCAATGAAGAACCCGTTAGAATTTCAGCAATGCAAGTCAAAGGTCAAGGTCACACTAAAGGTCAACAGTTAAAACACATCAGTGATAATATTTCAGGATTCAGACAAGATAGAGTCCCCCCCCCCCTTTCTCACCTTCAGACATCAGATGGGACCTATGACCCTAACTTTTGACCCCTAACCCTAAACTTCAGACATCAGATGGGTCAAACACCTATGGCTCAATCACGTCACTTTTTGACGTCGTATGATGACATATCTAGCCTTGGTGGAGGTCTGCTTGTCTGACCGCCTTGTCCTGTCAAACTATGTCAGGGTTCAGTGTCTTTGCCCATGGACACAAACAGAGCCGAGATGTGAACCACTGACCCTTCAGTCATTGGACGACCCACTCTACCAACTGAACCGCAGCCACCCCTGAATAAATGTACCATGTTTTGTGATTGCAATTTTTTTGGAGCGATAGATATTGGTGGTTGTTTGGAGTGTTCAGAAATGGTATTTTCATCATCTACTATTGTCAACTCTACTGTGACATGTACAACAGATTAGTAAATATTCCACCAGGAAGAACATGTAAAGTGAATGGATCATAATGAGCAGACAGTGTTTTGAAGTAGATCTAGTACTAATATTCCTTTGGACTAAAATCTATTCTAATGTTCATTTTAAGATTCTAAAATTAACAAAATACTGATTTTCCACACTATAAGGCACGTTGGAGTATAAGGCGCACTGTGACAGAATTGTTTATTTTTTAATGTTTTTTCATATATAAGATGCATTAAGTGAAGTCAAAATCATGAGATAAAAAGTCAAAATTATTAGATAGTCAACATTATGAGATAAAGTCAAAATTCCAACTCACTAAGCACAACCAGAATGAATCCACATTTGTGACCCGCCACCACGAAACCAGGCATAAGTGGCGCTGAGCCGTTCAGAGCTACAGCCAAATTTAGGCTGGAAGGCGATTTATTATTTGTGTTTACATCTTATCAAAAAACGGTACCTTCACACCTCTATGTTCAGTTCCTGTGGTCATTACATTGAAATCCAATCAATAAAGGTGTTTATTGAGTCAATTATTTAAGCGGCGACAAAAGTTCAGGTATTGCTGAGCAAAGACAAAGACGACTTCCACCTCTTTTCGCCGAACAAAACGATCTCCGTTCCGTGGGTAAACACCCAAGTGTTTGGTACGAGGTAAAAGCTTATATTGAATGTTCTGTCCAATGGTGTAAGCCAAATGATTATAATACGTCACACTTCTGTCCTATTATTATAATATATAAAACTTCTGTGACATGTCCATCAGAGTGTCCTTTAACATCTGTCAACAATTTGTGTCAATCGGATACAAATTATTATGCGTTGCTAAGGACTTCCTACCCCAAAACAGTCCAAAACTTTAACGGACAATATCTAAAAATATGCAAATTGCAAAATTTGTCCAAATGTGGATATTAAAATGACCATAACTTTTGTTCTACTTGTGATAGAAACAATTTTTTCATCATCTTAAACCTTAGTTTCCACTCTACCAAGATACACACATAACTCTGTTTGGATTTACACACACTTATGTCTGGTTTACTGGTGGTGGGTCACATATAAGGAGCTAAACTTATTTTTACTTCCTTATTTTGAATCCCTTTCAGGTCCACAATATCATGTAGTTTTAGAGCATTTAATCTTATAAATGGGGAATTTGCTTGCTCCAAGTACTGTGCTTGAATAATAATGTGTACGTTTGCTTGGCTGTGCTTTCAGGATTCTCCACTGTGGAGTTTACATGTGTGAACGAGACCAACCTGATCCTCATTCACTCCAACAAACTGCAGTACTACCCCCAAGCCGGCAATCACTCCGCCAAGCTCACGGCCGCTGACGGGGGACATGCCCCGTCCATCAAGTCCACCTTCCTCAAACCGGTCACCCAGTACCTGGTCATAATGCTGGAGGAGAACCTGACGCCAGGAAAGAAGTACCACCTGTACACCGAGTTCATGGGAGAACTAGCCGACGACCTGGGCGGGTTCTACAGGAGTGAATACACGGAGAACAACGTCACCAGGTAGTGAGATGTAGAACCAACACAAATGTTCAAACAACACAATTGGACCCATTTCACATTTAACAACACATTTGAGTGATTCCCACCAAACTGCAGGAATGACAAAATGCATTGTGGTGATGCGATGACTCAGCACAATAAAGCTAACTGTACCATTAGCTATTGTGACCTAGCTAAATATAGCCATCAGTGATGTGCAGGCTGACCCAAAGTGAGCGGGTCATTGAAAAATATTTGTAATCATCTTTGGGTTGCGGTCGTTTGACAGAAACATTAAAATAAACTGGTAAATACGCTTCATTAACTGAATTTGAATGAAGGTGACGTACGATGTGGTCAGTATCCTACGGTATGGAGGGCGCAAGAGAGAAAATAAAGTTGGGAGAGTGGAAGCTCCGGGAACATCCAAACAAAAAAAGGAAGGTTTGGGACACATTGGCTGAGATTTTGAAAAATAATGAGTGGCTCCCAGTGTCTTCGTTTCCATGGAAACCAGGTTCAAATGTCTCTTTTGGAGTTTACTGACCAATGCTGAAGTAGGACAAAAATATTTTCTCAACATATTAACTTACAAGCAATGACATCGGATTTTAACACAGAAATAAATGTAGGTATGTGAGTAAGGTCAAAGGTCATGTGATGTTCAGGTATGCAAGTAAGGTCAAAGGTCATGTGATGTTCAGGTATGTAAGTAAGGTCAAAGTTCATGTGATGTTCAGGTATGCAAGTAAGGTCAAAGGTCATGTGATGTTCAGGTATGTAAGTAAGGTCAAAGTTCATGTGATGTTCAGGTATGCAAGTAAGGTCAAAGGTCATGTGATGTTCAGGTATGCGAGTAAGGTCAAAGGTCATGTGATGTTCAGGTATGCAAGTAAGGTCAAAGGTCATGTGATGTTCAGGTATGTGAGTAAGGTCATGTGAGGTAAGATGCAAAAGTTCAAGATATGGAAGTTTGACAGTGAAATTGTACAGGTCTAACCTGAACATGTATTTTTGAAGTAACTATCTGACGTTGTCACATCATTACAGTGTTCTTACATTTTGGTAGTCTATTAATTATTAATTCTAATTATTCATTCATTTCTTCATCGTTATTATTGATGACTAGGTCACTACAGTCATTTCATACATAATATTTATACTTCGTTATTTATAATCTGGGTGTGATTTGCTACGAGTCTTTCTTATGGTGTGAACACAAAATGCCTGTGAGAGGAACTTCGGGCGGTAAAGCTCACAACCAGACCCACGAGCCACCTTTCTCCCGTGACCCTTCCTTTCCCCCCCGGATGTGGCGCACCGCCGTGGGGGAAATGTGCCCGGCAGGTGCATAAGCCAGAACAATCATTACTTCAGTACAATCCTTCAAACACCATCCCCTGCGTTTCCTTTCAGGGTTGTTGCTACGACTCAGATGCAACCGACAGACGCCAGAAAGGCCTTCCCCTGTTTCGACGAACCGGCCATGAAAGCATATTTCGACATCACGCTGATCCATGAGGAGAACACCACCGCTTTGTCCAACGGCCAACAACATAGCCAAGGTTAGACGCCATTAAAGGGATTAAAAAGAAAGTTTGGCTAATTTTTTAGTTAATTGTTAGTACATACATATAGTTGACATAAAAGTCACACCATTTGGATGAACATTGAGAAATTGAAATTTTGTCGTTTTGAGCCAAACTGTCTTAACATGGAAGTAATTAAGGCAGGTCTTTTTTGCCGACACGAAACGCTATTTTCAGACCTCTTCGAAAGTTCTAAACAACATCACACTGAAATGGTAGTAAGTAGAGGGTCCCTAAAGTAGAGTTAGACATTCTGAAAATTCACAGAACATTGAAAACAACAGCCTGTTAGTAGACTAAGCTTTGCTGTTGCCTACAGCATCATTTCAATTTCTAATGAAATACTGGACTACGTTTTTAAAAAAGAATGCAACAAAGTTGAGAATTTCCAGAGCGTTTAACTCTGCACTCGACAAAGGACTATTTCTGAGTCTTCCTCCTCAGACGTCTTCTGAATCCAGAGGTCCATGTGTGTAGATCAGTAACTGTGGACACACTATTTAAGGACATGAAGACCTCAGGACACTTGGGTTTGTCTTTAGGGACCCTCTACTTACTACCACTGAAGTGTGATGATGTTTAAAAAAAAATAGAGTTTGGTGTTGGCAAAAAAGACACGTCCTAATCACTTCCACGTTAACAGTTTGGCTCAAAATGACGAAATTGAAATTTCTCAATGTTCATCTAAATGGTGTGATTTTGATGTCACTATATGCATGTACTAACAATCATCTAAATAGTGAGCTAAACTGATTTTTATTCTGGATAATCCATTTAAAAAGGACAGGAAATTACATTTAACCTTAGCTTAGTCATTTATCGACATTTAAGCTAATGTTATCCTCTCAATTTTAGCATTTTTCAGAAAACTGAAGAAAAATAGTTTTTTGCACCAAAGATGTCATTAAGTCAATTTTAAAAAAGGATCTTTGACTTTTTTTGTTGATAGCACTCATTATATTTGTTAGTTTTCATCCAATTGGTTCATTTGACTTATTTCATTTGTTTTTCATTAGTTTGATGCCCATGTTATTTTTTTCTTCACTTTCATTCATTGCTTTACTTTTAATTGCTGTTTTCATTCATTAATCCTGTTGCCTGTTTTTATTCCTTTAGCTACAGTTAATTTCAGATACAGACTGAATTTCCACTTAAACTTATTTGTCATATTTCTGCAGAAAAATTCACTATTGGAGATGAAACGTTACTGAAGACAGTTTTTGAGCGGACAGAGAGAATGTCCACGTACCTGCTGGCGTTCATTGTCAGCGACTTTGGATTCATAGAGAGCAGAGAGGGCAGTGTTTTGGTGAGTAACGACCAAAGTACGATGTTTTTTACAGAAGAGAAAACACATTTAACCTGTAAAAAGTACAACTTGAAGAGAACATTTAATTATAGGTTCCAGTATTTTGTAAAGTAACTGGAGTACATTAACCTTCCGATGTTAATTTTGGAAGAAACCCCGCCCACTAGGGTTGGAACGATATGCTTTTATGCTAATTCGATTCTTTTATGATTTTTTGGGTGCCGACTCAATTTAAATTGCAATTCTTCGATATTGCCGATTTTTGGCTGTTTTTTTTAACACCAGACCAGGTAAAAAAGCTGAACGATGATGCCTACAGATCCTATTAGGAACCATATTTCCCAAAGAAATGCACATCATATGTGAGTTAGTTCAGATTTATTCAGCAGTAATATATTTGAACCAGACTTTGGGAAGTAAACTGCTACATTTATCTGCACACAACACAAACAGGAGCCTTTAAATGAACATACTTCATCATAAAGTGAACTTAAACTCTCATTTTAAAGCCTGGACTGAAATGAAAAGAGACAAATGTATAATATAAACTATTTTCTCCAGTATTTATTTATCTTATTTAGCTGTTCCTGTTCTGCATTTACCTCAGGATGGTGTGTTGCTCAGTGCGCAGTAATGTTTGTGGTGTTTCCACAATATGACACATGTGCATTCCAGAGTTTATAAATATCTTTCCACATGTCCAGCTCTGCTCTTCCCTTCAAAGCAAAAAATTCAAAATGTGTCCACACTTTTGACTTAAAATCTGATGGTGGGGGTTTTATCTCTGATCATTTTTACCAGTTGTCCTCCGTTCTGTCTTCCCTTCAAGTTTTTCTAGGAACAGATATAACGTCATAGACAGTGGAAGAAATTTTTTTTTCCCTCTGCTGGAGACAAGCGCTAATTAATTTTCCTAACAGGCTTAAAATTAATCGTTTAAATGTGGAAAAAAAAATATTTTTTAACAAAAACTTTGATTTAAAAAATAGTTCCAATGTCCCCGTGTTCATCAGGTCCTCACACATGTGATGTCTGTTATCAACAAAGGGGAGTCATTCAATAGATGATCAAATCAATCCCACTGTATGACGGTGTGTGTTTAAAACAATGTGAATGGTGTAGGAAGCCCCCAAAGCTCTTCTGGGGTAACATCTGACTGAACAAAAGTAGGTAACTGGGTATATTAACCTCCCATATTACTGTGGTTAAAGATGTTAATGATACACAGGCGGTTGTTGGTGGAAACGAATATTGGGACAACTACTTTCTTTGATCTGGGTTGAAACCGAATCAATCGGAAATGTAGCCTAGGATCGAGACTCTCCCCAGTGGCCGCAAATGGTATTTGCTACGGGGGAGAGTCTAGAAAGTCTAGGCAAATTTGTGGGCGGGATAACCGCTGTCTGTCAAATTTTCTCTTTACACAACGCCACGCTATTGGATGGGTAACCAGTCAGATAGACACGGTTTGTGGTAGCTTTGATTTCAGGCCGCCCCGACATGATTCAGTTAGTACTTGAAAATGGAGATTTATAAAGCATATTTACCATTTGTAAGTGAGGTGGACTTCATCCACGACAACTCCCAAGAGGTTGTCTTGATATACTTTGCTGGCTAGCAGGTCTAACCATTCCCGGTTCAGCCAGGATTCCGGACTCCCGTACACTATTTGGCACCGGCCGCTTTGGATCTCCTCCGGGTCGCCTTTGCCGAGTTGTGCTATTCCCAGTTTTTCGGCCTCTTGCAACTGGTCATCCATTAGGGCTAAAAGGGGTGACACAACGATCACCAGCGGGTTGTGCAGACCCATGCGTCGTCCCACTAGCGGAGCCAGCTGATAAATCAAACTTTTGCCATACCCGGTGGGCAAAACTCCGACAACGTCCCTTTTTTCAAAAAACAGCTTAAGTGCCGTTTTCTGCTCCTCTCGCAGGGAAAACTGTAATTTTAAATCACCTAGCGTTGCTGCCAAAGCCAGCTCGAATGGTTGTTCCTGGTGATGAGCCATGTTGTCTAGCAGCTAGCAACTGGTGTTACAGCAATGTGTGCTAGCTGCTACGTCTCTGTGACTACAACATTACGTGTCGTATTTGTGTCGTCATGAGGCAGGGCGGGCTCCAATCCCGCCCCTCGCGATTTGATTGGTCCGGTCCATTTTGGATTTTCAGATCCTAGGCTGTCTAGTCTGTCTCCCCGTAGCAAATACCATTTGCGGCCACTGGGGACAGACTAGATCCTAGGCTATCGGAAATGCAATCTGTTGAGAACTGAGGGAAGAGTTGTGATTTTAGTGACAAACTGGAAAAATAAACAAAGTTGTAAACAAATTGTTTACAAAAGCAAATTCTGACAAAGTGATAAGTTTTGTGTCCAGTGCTTAGATTGATCTAATGAATCAATCACAATTTAAATCTGTTGAGAATTGAGGGAGGAGAAGAGATTTTAGTGGATTGTGGGTAACGCCAGACGGTCGACGGACACAGCAATCGTTTTTTTTTCTCCCACCACTACCACCCACATCCGCGAACAGAATAATAAAGCCACGCCCACATCCAAAACCAATGTGTATTAGGTGTTGTTGGTGTCAGAATGTGGAATTTTCTGGTAATAAAAGAAGAGCTGTAAGAATGCTATAGCTCTTCTACAATGGTGCTGCCTCTCTGTATATTATTTCTATTTTATGTTTTTACATCAACCTTCTAAAGGCAGAAATTAGCAGGAAATGCTACAACCTGGTACATGCATTTCTCCTTCACCACAATGGTTAATGAGGCAGGGGCAGCCATGGCTCAGTTGGTAGAGTGGGTCACCCAGTAACTGAAGGTTCAAATCCCACTCTGTCTCCAGTCCGTTGTGTCCTTGGGCAAAGACTCCGGTGTCACTCACTCTGGTGTATGAATGTTTGGTGTTCGTCAGACGGACCGTAGGCGTAAAATTGCTGCCACACTTCTGTCCGTCTGCCCCAGGGCAACTGTGGATACACATGTAGTTTACCACCACCAGAGAGTGCATGTGAGAGCGAATGAATAATGGGTCACTAATGTGAAGTGCTTTGAGTGGCCAAAAAAAGCACTATATAAATACAATCCATTATTACACACACATCAGTCAGGTGGGTTCATACAGGTATGTGGGGGTCCACATTGACAACACACTCAGCTGGAGGGTACATGTCAGAAGTCTCTGCTCCAAACTCCAGCAGCGTCTTTACTTCCTACGCAGACTCAGGGTCTATGGAGTGGAGCAGAGGATCATGCTGTTGTTCTACCGGGCTGCACTGGAAAGTATCATCAGATACGGCATTGCGGCCTGGTACGGCAACCTGACTGTGCAGTCCCGGTCACAGATTGCCGGGCTGGTGCGGACCGCCATGAAGATCATGGGGATCAGGAACCCTCCTTCCCTCCAGATGCTTTATGAGCGGTCCGTCATCAGACTGGCACAGAAAATTGTGACTGACCCGATTCACATTCTGCACCATGAGTTCCAGCTACTGCCCTCCGGCAGGAGATTCAGGGTCCCCAGAACCAGACTGAACCGCTACAAGAACTCATTCCTGCCAACATCTGTCAAACTGCTCAACAACCAACAATAACTGTGCAATAAACTTGGTGCAATATTCATATTCATATGTGGAATGCATGCAGCAGTACTGTACGCACTATGTATACATGTATATGTATACTCATATGTGTGTGTGTATGTATGTATGTATGTGTGTGTGTGTGCGCGCATTCTCATGTATGTATCCCACTACACATTACTTCTGTGAAGTATGCTGCTGCACTTTATTTATTTAATTTTATTTTATTTTATTTTTGTATTTCTGTAAACTGCAGCTGGACGGAGTCCAGGAAAAAGTTCCCCACGGGGAAAATAAAAGTATATCTTATCTCTTATCTTATCTTATTATCATTATTATTATAATTATATTATTATTAATTAGAATGCAGGTCTACAATTCACTAAAATCGCTTCTCCTACATTTCTCATTGGATAGATCTAAAACTGTCCCTTTTAAAAATAGAATAAACTAATAATAAGATAAAAATAAACTGAATATTTTTTAGTTTAAGAGGATGTATAAAGAGAGAGTGGAGAAATAATATCTAAAAAATATGTAATGAAGTGGTTTTGCATTTATTTGTTCATTGACTGCTATGTTTTTTGCTATAATGGTTGTCATGGTGACGGTCTGATGGAGCGGATGTAAGAAAGGAGCAGGTATTAGAAGTTTTCTTCATCCTGCTTCTTTACAATCATAGAGATTGGAATTAACAAATAAATTAATGAAATGAAAAATTTAACATCTGCGTTTTCTGCTTCAGATTCGGATTTTTGCAAGAAAATCAGCTATTGCTGCAAATCAAGGACAATACGCCCTGGAAAAGACTGGACCCATCCTGAAGTTCTTTGAGGAATATTATAGTTCCCCGTACCCTCTGCCCAAGTCAGGTGAGAAACATACATATTTACAGAACATGTTCAGAGTCATCAGTCCAACCATAAAAGTGCTGTCTTTAGTGTCAACTCCACCATATATTGATAAGTTGCTCATAAAGTCAACTGTTAGAAGGTCATATAAAACAGCTTTTATTACGTCCTTACCGGTTTTCATGACTGGACTTATTGGATTCATCCAGGTTTATGACGGCGCTTATCAAACACATAACACATAATATGAACCTTTTATCGGGTGATGAAATTGGAAAGGAAAAAAAAAACAACCTCTGTACGCTATTGGACATCATCGTCTAGCGCCTCATCAGTTGTCATGACGACACCCTCCTCTTACCATAAAACATCAAAGCAGCACTGTTATATGATCATAAAGTCACAAAGAAAAAATACTTTATAGTTTTATAAAACCCAATATAAGGCACGGGATCTGACCCATAGTTAATGTTTGTGGGAATTGGGAAATTACCAAAAATAGTCACTTGCCCCGTTAACTCACAAAGACCCAGTGGGACCTCTGTGGCAGTTCCCAAATTATTTATTTTTTCACTCAATTGAGTGTTAAACATGCGGCCCGGGGGCCAAAATCGGCCCACCAATGGGTTCAATCTGGTGCCTGGGATGAATTTGTGAAATGCAAAAATTACACAAGATATTAATAATTAAGGAAGTTAAAATTATTTGACATGAATTCACTCTAAAATAGATCAGACAATAATCATAATAAACAATAAATTAAGAAAAAAAAACTTCTTCATTTTAGTGTTTAAAGGAATAAAGAAGCTAACACATAAATAAAAGACTTGCGTGATACAATAAATGTGAATAACAGAAATGTATGTGGAATTTGACCAATATTGTGAATGTTACTAAATGTGTGTATTTGTAAAACCACTGTTATCTTTAAGTTGTGAAGCACATATATATAAATGATGAACTAAAGTGCAATTTTGTTAATATCGCACTTATTTTTCTTTCCAGGTTGTTAATATTTGTACATGTTCTGTTCAAGTATAGTTCACAGATGTAAACTTTTTCATGATGGAATTTTACTATTTTTGCTCAAAACCAGAAAACTTTGGAGTTGACATTTTTTTAAAATCCTAATTATTATTTTACTGGTCTGGCCCACTTTATACCATTTTAGGCTGAATGTGGCCCCTGGATTAAAATTACTTTGACACTCCTGCTCTAAACTTTGGCGTTCGCATCCATTTCCTATATTTAATTGAAGGATCATGAAGAAGTTAATAGAAATTCGGAGTGAAGTCAAAGGTTAGCGTAACAAACAGAAGAAAAAAATATGAAAAGTGGAGGGGTTTTGTTTTTTTTTAGTAAAATGAACATAAACCCAGCGGTTCCATCACTGTCATTGGTCCAACTCCATGGGTTTATGTTTCCACGGTAACTATGGAGCCTCTGAACATCCAAATGAGTCATATCTGTCATATCTATTAAGAGGTTACCACTGATTGATTGATTAATTGATTGATAAATATGCTGATGACGTGCTCCTTGGTGCAGATCAGATCGCTCTACCAGACTTTAATGCTGGAGCCATGGAGAACTGGGGTCTGATCACCTACAGAGAAACTGCTTTACTCTATGACACACATTACTCGTCCAACGCTAACAAGGAGAGGATCGCCACCATCATCGCCCACGAACTGGCTCACATGGTTAGTTCTACACCACACCCCCAACAGGGAAACCACACCCCCAACAGAGAAACCACACCCTCACCCTATAGACCACGCCCCCTCCAGTCAGTCCAGCCCTGTCATGGTCTGAGCAGATGTTCAGCGGTGCTTGTTCATGGTCTGTGTTCAGTGGTTCGGGAACCTGGTGACCCTGAGGTGGTGGAACGACCTGTGGCTGAACGAAGGCTTTGCGTCCTACGTTGAATACCTGGGAGCCGATCACGCAGAGCCCACCTGGAACGTGGTAAGAATTCCATCTGCAGGAGTCTGTTCGTCAGGGTTAATCCGATGACCTCGTGACCTCTGTGTGTGTTTGACCTCCTGATAGAAAGACCTGATTGTCCTGAACGACGTCCACCGGGTGTTCGCCATCGACGCCCTGACCTCCTCCCACCCCCTGTCCTCCAGAGAAGAAGACATCCAGAGACCAGAGCAGATCAGTGAATTATTCGACGCTATTTCATACAGCAAGGTCAGCATCCTCATCTTCATCCTCATCTTCATCCTCATACGTTCTGATTGTTGAATGTATAGAAGTGTTTGGAAAAGTACAGGTACTGGTGTGAAAAAAATACTCTGGTAAAAGTAGAAATACTGATACAACTCCTTTACTGAAGCAAAAGTAACTGTGATAAAAAACTTTGGATGAAATAATAGTTGTTTAAGCAGTAAAAATATCCAAAAATAAAGCCTTTAACAGTGAGTTAGTGTGTAAGTTTAAAAATTCAAAAGTCATAAATAGATTTTTAAAAAAAACACAATTATAAGATTGTTAAAAAATCTAAATCATGAGATTAAAAAAAAACAGAGATAGTCAAAATTATGAGCAGAAAAGTCAGAATTATGAGAATTGGATAATGTAAAGAGTATAAAGTACAGATATTTATATAAATGTAAAGAGTATTTCTTGTGAATTTTAGCATGTTATATATATTTTTTTGTGGATTTTGTGGGAAATTTTAGTAGAAAAAGAAACAAACCGTTCCAATCACAATCAAAACAAACCCATAGTGACCCTGTGATTAATCAGACTTAAAATTAGTATAATTTAACAGCCCTAATAATAATAATAATAGTAACATATTGTGTGTTTTCTTCTCTTCAGGGAGCGTCTGTTCTGAGGATGTTGTCTGATTTCCTGACAGAAGAACTCTTCAAAAGGGGACTTCAGGTAAAATACAAATATATATGAACCCATGGGTTTTATATGTGTGTAATTTTAATAGTGTTTTATTTTATTAACACTGTGCAGTGACTTTGAGTAGCCTATGAATAAAATGTATAATTATAATTATTATTATTATTATATGTACAATTCTCCAACATCACTAAGTTACATTTAACCCTTTCATTCTTTCTTTAATTAAAGGGATTATCTGGAATAAAAATCTGTTTAGTTAACTTTTTAGATGATTGGGGTACATACACATTTGAGTCGATTTTTCTTAGTTTTAGACTTAATTACTGTCAGAGTCAGTTGTTGTTCTTCCTAAAAGGCTTGATTTGAAGAAGTTACGCTAGGAATTTAACAAACACTCATAGTTAGAAGTGTTCAGGAGACATTTTACTGGGATTTTATCAACAAACTTTCAATCATTTTGACCCATATAACGTATTTGAGGCTTAAGTTAGAAAAACTGCTGTGACTGAACCACTGCTTTAATGATGGACGGACACATTTATTCACTGATTCATGACATTCACCACATTGAACATGCTTCTCTTCTTTTTTTTAAATCATAAAATCAACCCATTTTAATTCTGACCTAAAACAAATTGTGAAAAATAATGTGAGCTTTAATAAGATGCAGAGCTGTGTGTGTGTGTGTGTGTGTCTGTGTGTGTGTGTCTGTGTGTGTGTGTGTGTGTGTGTGTGTGTGTGTCTGTGTCTGTGTCTGTGTGTGTGTCTGTGTGTGTGTCCGTGTGTGTGTGTGTGTGTGTGTGTGTGTGTCCGTGTGTGTGTGTGTGTGTGTGTGTGTGTGTGTGTGTGTGTGTCTGGAAGGAAACTGACATCTGTATTTCCTGCAGACCTACTTGGACACATTTAAGTTCCAAAATGCTGTTTACACTGACTTATGGGATCATCTGCAAAAGGTAAGAACTTCAACTTTTATCCGTTTTTTTTGTGTGTTTTTTTTTTTTATCTTTTTCCTTTATGCCATTGCTCCGCCCCCAATGGGAACTTGGTTTGTTTGTAACTTTACACAGAAACTACTTGACCAATTTCCATTACATTTTTTAATAAAGGTGTGAGATGGTCCAGAATAGACCCCATTATATTTTGGTGAATGTAGGTCAAAGGTCACAGTCACCGATCAGAAATAGGTTAAATCAGGAATTTTGTTTTCATTCCTGTATACTCAGTTTAGCATTTAGCTTCTTTTTGCTTTCACTGTTGGTGGGCAGTGACATCAGAACAGGACAAATTTGAAGACTCTAGGTCAAAGGTCACAATAAAGGTCAAAATAACAGTTTTAACCATCATTGACATTTGTTTATTAATTTATTCATTCGTTATTAAAGGCAAATAAGGTATATTTCAGAGTGTGTATTTTTGTAGCAGCTGGTGTAAGCATGGTTAATAAACAAATGTGTGTCTGTGGAACATCTAACATCTGCACAACTCCACCAAATGATCCAAAATGTGGAGGGTGACTTTTACAGTACTATGGTGGATTACAGTGCAAAGTTTCACACCATTACAACAAACAACAACATGACAATTAACTGCTGTTACTATGACAACTAACTGCTGTTATGGGCTTCCACAAGGTCTCTATGACAACAACACATCTGTGCTACATGTCGCTAACAACTTCAGTCCCCCCAGAAATTCATGGACATTTTGTCATTGTTGTGTCCACAGCAAGTCCGGTTAAGGCTATTATTACGATGCATTTGCACAAGTTAAACAAGGTCCGTAATTTAGTGAATGAACAGGCGGAACGTCTGATTCACCTTCAACTGAAAATTGGACCAATCTTAATGACTGTAGACTACATTACTATCTGGTTCATCACCGTTCAGTTTTATCACTTCACTTTTAGACCCTTTTCATTTTTGGTTTGTTTGTTGTTCGCTGTAGTTTAGTAGGCGGAGCCACATTGCCCAGTTTACTGCTTTTCATGTATTCAAGTCTGAAAGTACACAGTGACATTTGCGTGTGGGATGAGCAACTGGCAGCTCACTTCACGGCTGTAATAATAATATATCTTACTTGTGTTGATTGGTGTGTCCTGCGTTCGCATGACACAAACCACTACAGTGGTAGACTGTCTGCTCCACCAAAGCTGGGTTTTACTAATTCCACCAGTAGTGACAACGGTCACCATTAGCATTAGCATTATCATTATGATACTCACAGATTCCAGTACACACTTTCAAAACAGCCCCAAAAAATGATTATAGTCTTTCTTTCTGCTCCTTTAGGCTCTTTTCATCGACTTCCACAACACATTAGTAGAAAACAATCTCACATTTTCTTAAACTATAATTCCAAATTTCTTGTCAACTTTTAACTTTTATTTTTTTACAAAAACATGGTGGCTCCGACACATTTCTGGGGTGAAAACCCCATGACCCTTCTAACACACTTGACCTTCTACTGTCTCCACAGGCGGTTGATGCATCTGGAAAAAATCTGAACGTCAGTAAAATCATGAACACGTGGGTTCTGCAGATGGGATACCCGGTGGTGACCATCGACACCACCAACGGCAACATCTCCCAGAAGCACTTCCTCCTGGATCCAGACGCTGAAGTCACTGTTAAATCTGAATTCAAGTATGTTTACTACTGTTGAGTTCCTCCTTTTTTCTTTCTTATTTGTTCCTACTTTGACATAAATATTTACAACAGGTTAAACCATCAGATGAACTTGCCAACATCAACTGCGTCAAACTCATTTGAATTCAGGTTCCACAAACAGAACAATATGGTCTGAACTAGGGTTGCACGATATTAGAAAAAACTGACATTGCAATTTTTTAACCCTTTGATTTATATTGTGACATGAAAAAAAATGCTCAGGAGTAAATGACAGCTGTGTGGCGACGACACAAATGGTCAAACAGATCAGTGATCGACACTGAATGTGTGTTTCACTGTCATCCTTCTCTACCCGACATAAGCAAGGGATCATATATTGCGGGGCCGAACAACACCCCAACACTGAAGGCAGAGGGGTGTTGTTCCGCCCCGAAGGGAAATATTTTTGTAACAACATCATGAAGCTGAAAGAATCTTTAACACTGAGACAATTCAGCTCCATCTGATAGTGTAACCATGGAGACTGTGGAATTTGTCAAGACATGCGGCCGTACGCTGTTGTTTTTTTTTAAAGAACACTAACCTGAATTGGATAGAATCGAAAAGAATCCATTCAATCTTCAGAATCAGATCGAGTCTCTTAAGTGTGACTACTGTGCACACGTACACTGTGACGTCGATGTTCAAACAATATATTGTGCAGCTCTAACCTGAACTAAAATGATACCGACACTGTTGACGCGTTCATCCCGTGGACCACATCAGATCCTTCTGGATGCTGCTTTTGGTCCACGGGCCATATGTTTGACACCACTGGTCTACAGATTAATAGCTGCTGTGCTCTTCCTGCAGTTATGAGTGGATCGTTCCAGTCAAATGGATGAAGACGGGGACAGTTCAGCCTGAACTGTGGCTGGAGCAGAAGTCCAGTAGGTTTTACAGACGACGTCCAATCACAAACAACCCATATGTCAGCCGGCCAATGATATTTGCAGAAATATGTTCCAAGATTGCAGAAAAAAAATTTAATAACTTGAATTTTTTTCCTCTTTCTCTGTCTTTAGCGATCAATAATGCCATGAAAGTGTCAGGAGATGCCTGGGTGTTGGCCAACCACCTGGTGGTGGGTTATTACAGAGTCAACTACGACCACGGAAACTGGAACCGACTCTTAAACTGTCTCACCACCAACCACTCAGTAAGATGCACTCTGTGTTTCCAACACCTTTATGTAATTACTGTATTTTCTGGACTATAAGACGACGATGAATAATGAAAACTGTAATAAAGTTTAAATGAACACACTGGGAAAAACTCACCAAACAACAGTAACTTTGTGATGGATGAGGGTCAAAGGTCACCAAAAGCATCATGGGTAGCTCCCTCATAGCCAATGGGATGATACGTACTGTACGTACAGTACTGTATTTACGTCCTGGGGGTTTAGATTCGTAAATTGAATTTTCTTTTGTATTCAGAGACAAAAAATTGATGTAACGGTTTTTCATAACTTGGATTATTCGTTAGCTTGGTCTGTCGTAAGTCGAGGTATGACTGTATTGTGCAGCTCTAGATAACAATAATAATAATAATAAGAACAACTATTTATTGGATTCAAGTTGTACTGTGAAACATGTTCTGTCCAGTTGTGACTAACGGTATGTCTGTTGTTTTTTTTAAGCTCATCCCACCGATCAACAGAGCTCAGCTGATCGACGACGCCTTTAACCTAGCCAGGTAAACTAACCGCAGAAAATCTCAAACAGATAAATTAAGTTATGTAAACTGGCTGACGTGTGTGCCTGGGGTTCCCTCTCAGAGCCAGGATAGTCCATACAGAACTGGCCCTGGACACCACCAAATACCTGAGGAAGGAGACCCACTACATGCCCTGGAAGTCGGCCTTGAACAACCTGGACTTTTTCTACCTGATGTTCGACCGTAGTGAAGTTTTGGGACCCATGCAGGTGAGGTTCATCCAACCAGTCACATGGATTTAACCCTTAAAGAGCCAAACATCCACCACTGACCAAAACAATCGACTGCAGGGGTCTCAAACTCAACGTCTTTCAGAGGCCACATTCAGTCTGATTTGATCTCCGGTGGGCCAGACCGGTAAAATAACAGAATAATAACAACTATAATATTTTATCTTTGTCTTGGTGTGGAAAAAAAACATTAAATTAGGAAAATACTATTAAACCTAAAATGTTTTTTGAACCAGGCTGTAAACAGGTTTAATACTGCTGTGAACTTTGACCTTTTTAAAATGGGAGTCTATGGAGGTTGACTCCCTTTTGGATTCCACCCCCTAGTGGAGGGTGAACTGGGCCAGCCATGGCTCAGTTGGCAGTGCGCGTCATCCATTAACCGAAGGGTTGGCGGTTCAAGGGCTGTCTGTTGTGTCGTTGGGCAAAGACACTTCACCCTCCTGCCTCCAGTGTCACTAACACACTAGTGTATGAATGTGTATGAATGTTTGGTGGTGGTCAGAGTGGGTCACCCAGTAACTGAAGGTTCAAATCCTTGGGCAAAGACTCCAGTGTCACTCACTCTGGTGTATGAATGTTTGGTGTTCGTCAGAGGGACCGTAGGCGTAAAATTGCTGCCACGCTTCCGTCAGTCTGGCCCAGGGTAACTGTGGATACAAATGTAGTTTACCACCACCAGATCAAGTATGTGAGAGTGAATGAATAATGCATCACTAATGTAAAGTGCTTTGGGTGTATAATAATATCTTAGTTAATAATATCATAGGGTAATTCATCCTGGACCCTTTGGCCCCCAAGCCTTATGTTTGACACCTGTGATCTATAATGTATGTAGGAAAAAACCAGATTTTTACAGATAAAATGATAAATAAATAAGATAATATTACAATAAATAGTGGAATTTCAATTTTTTTAAAAGTTAAATATAGAGAAAAATGAATTTAGGAACTGATTAAAAACTAACATAGGGTCTTTAAGGGTCACATTTTTACAGGGAACAAATTTGAGTTAATGATGATCCACTTTGTAATTTTCTGAGTTTAATATTTGATAACAGAACATGATTTTGACTTTTTATCTCATAATTTTGATAATCATGATTCGACTTCACTTAATGCACCTTTTATATGAAGAACTTAAAAAAATATACCATTCATTGACATTGTGCCGTACAGTGTGCACTGGACTATATATATTTGTTTGAAATATTACTTTATACTTGTCTTTAAGGGGTAAAAAAAAAAAACAACAACCAAATAACTTCACAATCATTGTCATTGACTCTGTTCTGTCTTTAACATTTATAGACATATCTGAGGAATCAGGTCCGGGATTTGTTTTACCATTATAAAAACATGACGGACAACTGGACTAAAGTCCCAGATGCACACATGGACCAGTGAGTACAAATAACACAAATAACAATAGTAATAATATTCATTATTAAATGTTTTACTGATTACTGTAGTCTTTCTTTGTTTTTTGTAAATTTTTTTTGTTCAATTTGTTGATTATTTAGGTCATTTTGGTAATTATTTTATTTATATTGTTGATTATTTTGTTCATTTGTTTTTTCGGAGGGAGGGTTGTTCAGTTTGTTGATGTACTTGTTAGATCTGTTGATTAATTTTTTTTTGTCGAGTTTGACAATGTTCTTGCTAGGTTTATTTGATTACTGTATTTTCTGATCTTTAAGGTGCACTTAAATGGCTTTAATTTAATTAATCCAGTGTGCCTTATAATCCAGTGTGCCTTATAATCCAGTGTGCCTTATAATCCAGTGTGCCTTATAATCCAGTGTGCCTTATAATCCAGTGTGCCTTATAATCCAGTGCGCTTTATAATCCAGTGTGCTTTATAATCCAGTGTGCCTTATAATCCAGTGTGCCTTATAATCCAGTGCGCTTTATAATCCAGTGTGCTTTATAATCCAGTGCGCTTTATAATCCAGTGCGCTTTATAATCCAGTGTGCTTTATAATCCAGTGTGCCTTATAATCCAGTGTGCCTTATAATCCAGTGTGCTTTATACATGGATTCATTCTGGTTGTTCTTAGTAACTTGGAGTTTTAACTTTTTATCTCATGACTTTGACTTGACTTAATGCCCCTTATATTTGAAGACCCTAAAAAAATAAACCATTCATCGACAGTGCACCTTACTAGTGCGCACTGAACTATATATATATTTGTTTTAAATATTACTTTATACTTGTAATATGTTGATTGGAATTTTTTTAAATGTTGAGGCTAATTGTTGAAATGTCCCAAAATTGTTGGAAATAAGAAACTACATCCTGATTTTTTAAATAATCTGGTTCCAACTTCATCATCCTCCCTCCTCTTCCTCAGATACAACCAAGTCAATGCCATCCAACTGGCCTGTAAGACTGGCCTCCCAGAATGCATCAATCTGACCACCACATGGTTCAAAGAGTGGATGACGACCGAACAAAACGGGTACGTGGTCAAATCTACGGCCGGCGGCTTCGTTAAAGGACTCGTTATGAAACTTATGTGTGTGTTTCTTTCCTGCAGGATTCACCCCAACCTGCGCTCCACCGTGTACTGCAACGCCATCGCAGCAGGAGGCGCCGACGAGTGGGAGTTCGCCTGGGAAAAGTTTCAGAACACCACCATCGCCATCGAAGCCGATAAACTACGATACGCATTGTCGTGTACGAGACAACCGTGGCTCCTCAACAGGTGGGATGCAAATAAATACGAAGGAAACACTAAAAAATACATAGAAAACCAACAAATACACTGAATACACAGAAAAATACACACAAAATACATAGTAAATACTGAAAAATACCCACAAAAAAACAACAAAATACAGAGAAAATACTGACAAATATACCAAACTCTCAAAAATATACAAAAAACTGAAATACCTAAGATCACACAAATCCACAAAAAAATTAAGATTTTATGTATAATGTGTGCATATTTTAATATATTTTTATTATGTTTTATTTCTGCATGTTACTTTATCAAAATCTAAATTACATAAAAGAACAAATCACTAGATCAGAGACGACATGTTCTATTCATATGTTTTTAACAAACTTTTCTGTTATTTTCTTCTTGTACAAATACTATAAATGTGTTTTTTGTTTGTTTTTTTAATTCTTTATAATACACAGATGGATCCTTTAGCTGTAATGGATAAACACTGGACAGTTTCATGACTTCAGACTGATTCCTAATGGGAATAAATCACAAACGCATGATGGGAATTCAAAGCATATACAGTATGTCCTGTATCTGCGTGAACAAACTGGTACTAGTCCAGACTGGTTGGTGTGTGTTTTGCAGGTACCTGGAGAACACGCTGGAGCCCAAATTGGTTCGGAAACAGGACGCTACCTCCACCATCGTCTACATCGCCGGTAACGTGGTGGGTCAACCTCTGGCCTGGGACTTCGTCAGGGCTCGATGGGAATACATTTTTAATCAGTGAGTTTCAATCTGCGTTCAGTACCTGCACCAAAGAGGTACTGTTTGATTTATTTATGACTGATTTATTACCTCCACCAAGGAGGTATTCAATTTGAGTCAATTTGTTAACTTTGTGAATCAGAAATTCATGAAGTTATGTTGGTTTAACGTTTTGTCTGTTTGTTTCTGTATGTTGATCGGTGGCCTTTGCACCATAGCGTTCACAATTCTTAACAGAACGTTCTGACATTTGGTATATATAAGGAGACGAATAACAGAATCAACTGGACTGAATTTCAGCCAAATCGACTCACAACTTCCGGTCTGACGCCATTTTGAAATTTCACGACTTTTTGCACTCTAGTACCAATTTTGGACGGATCGTTCTGAAATTTTGTGTGCACAAGGAGACCATTACACGGAAAAAATGGACTGAATTTTAGCCGATTTGGTCAAGTATTGTGCTATGCATGACATTTCATTTGTTTGTCTGTCTGTCTGTCTGTCTGTCTGTCTGTGAGGAAAACAACACAGTTCCAGCAAAATGCTGTTAAAATACAAACAACACACATTTAACTATAAACAGTTGGTTAAAAAAAACACATTTAAATTATTATCAGGAGTAAAAATCCGTTTAGCTCATGTTTTAGCTCATTGTTAGTACGTACATATAGTCGACATTAAAATCACACCATTTGGATGAACATTGAGAAATTTCGATTTTGTTATTTTGATCCAAACTGTGTTAACATGGAAGTGATTAGAACATGTGTTTACACTGACACCAAATTCTATTTTCACACTAACTCTAATAAAGTTTAAACAACATCACACTTCAGTGGTAGTAAGTAGAGGGTCCCTAAAGACAAAGTGTCCTCAGGTCTTCATGTCCTCAGATAGTGTGTCCACAGTTACTGGTCTACAGACATGGACCTCTGGGTTCAGAAGACGTCTGAGGAGGAAGACCCAAAAATAGTCGATTGACGAGTGCAGAGTTAGACGCTCTGCATTCTTATTTAAAAACAACCTGTTAGTAGGTTAAACTTAGCTTCATGTACATTTATAATGAAATACTGGACTATGGTTTTTTGGAGGGTGACTTTTCATAGTACTGGAAAGTCACCCTCCAAATTATGGATCATTTGGTGGAGTGGTGCAGGTGTTCGCAGTTCCACCCACATGGACGATCATGAAAACACTTGACCTCTAACCTCAGCACTGACTCCTCATCATATTCACCAAATGTTGCACCAATCAGAACAACTTTGTGACTTCATATTGATCAGTTTATATTTTTATCATCTGCTGCTGTTCTGTACTCGTCCACTAGGGGGAGATGTTTACCTGTTTATTTATTTACCCTGGTGTGAAAACTGTGGACTGGTAGAAGCACAGGTGGAAGTAACTAAATAAAAGTACTTTGTTACTGTACTTATTTGTACTTTACACAAGTATTTATTTTTATCTAAACTTTTGATTTTCCTCCCTACATTTTTTCATAAATGTCTGTACTTTATACTCTTTACATTTATATAAATATCTGTACTTTATACTCTTTACATTTATATAAATATATGTACTTTATACTCTACATTTATATAAATATATGTACTTTATACTCTACATTTATATAAATATATGTACTTTATGCTCTTTACATTTATATAAATATATGTACTTTATACTCTACATTTATATAAATATATGTACTTTATACTCTTTACATTTATATAAATATATGTACTTTATACTCTTTACATTTATATAAATATATGTACTTTATACTCTTTACATTTATATAAATATATGTACTTTATAATATACTTAAGTCTTCCTGTGGATCCAGTTCATCTCCTTAATTTTATTGAGATTCTACGTTAAAATAAATAAATAAACAGCTGATGTTTGTTTTCCTGCAGATATGGTGGTGGATCCTTTTCTTTTTCAAACCTCATTAATGGCGTCACCAAACGTTTTTCTACTGAGTTTGAGCTTAAACAGGTGAGAATAATCTGCATTTATACACCTGACTTTAGTTTAACCACTGCACTTTCACTTAGACACTGAGAAAATACACATTTGTTCATATTTTTGTTTCATTTGTATATTTATTAAAAAATTTTAGTTAAGTTTCATGATTTTTTTTTCCATTTGTAGATAATTTTTCACATTTTTGTTCATTTTTAGTTGTTTGCTCATTTATAGTTCATTAGTTACACCTAACATTATTAGTTAATTGTCAATTGTTTATCTTTTTTGGGACAGTTGGAGCAGTTTAAGGAGGACAACGCTGACGTGGGCTTCGGTTCTGGAACACTGGCCCTGGATCAGTCCATGGAAAGAACCCGCAGTAACATTAAATGGTTAAGGGAGAACCAGAAAAAAGTTCTTGACTGGTTTGACCGCGAGACGAAAGAATATTCTTTTAACTCAAACATTTTTTAGCCCAATGTAAAAAAAAAATATTTGACTGAAGTTCACGTCATGTCAAGTTTTAAAGACAGATAAATGTTTTTATGTTTGGACAGATTTAATCCTCAACTGAATCAGTGGAATCATTTTTTTTTTTTTTGCAGAAAGTCGCTGGGAAACGAAGAAAGTAATCCTAAGACATTCAGTACTTTTATTTGATTTTTTTTTTACAAACGTATATTTAGTGCGAGTTTTGCTTTTGATACCGTTAAACGTCTTTAATTTCCACATATTTCTCTGGTGTTATTTAACTAGCTACTGACAGACCATAATATGCACACATCTGTAATAATACTTAAAAAATAAAATAAACTCAGTTTGTTTTTAGCTTTTTTTTTTTTTTTTTTTTTTACATAAAGATTTTTTAATTACACATTTTTTTGTATTTCATCAAGTTGACCCATAAAGAAAGATACTAAATTATCGTATCTCCCAAACTATAAACCACACTAGAATATAAAGTGACATTTGGGGGAGAAAATATATTTGATAATATCTAACACCAAGAACAGACATTTCATTTTCAAAGGCAATGTAAAATAAAAACAGGCTAAGTAGGTATGCTAACATATGCTAATGTAACGCATTCAGCTAAAGTTACATGATACACATACCTGCCAACACTCCCGTTTTTCCCGGCAGTCTCCCGTATTTCAGACCCATCTCCCTCCCCCCTCCCGTTCTGTCATTTCTCCCGGTAATCTCCCGTAATTTAAGTCTGAACATCGAAAAAAAATGTGAAGTCATGTCGGTTTTGGCCGATGTTCTCCAGTTGCCAGATATCATGTATGAACGTAATTTTGTTTTACATCGTACTGAATAACCTGTTTAGCGAACCAATTTCTCTCCTACCTGGCAACCCGCTGATCTCTGCGCAAGTGCCTGCACGCGCCAGGTTTAAGCACACTGAGTGACAGACTGACAAACAGAGACGGAAAATGGAGCCTAGTACGAAGAAAGTAAAATATATGTGTAAATGAGTGTGTGTGTGAGAGAGAGAACATACCATTGATTGTAATGCTGAAATAACTGTGTGTGTGTGAGAGAGTGTGTGTGGGTGTGTGTGTGTGTGAGTGAGAGAGAGAGAGAGAGAACATACCATTGACTGTAATGCTGAAATAACTGAAAATAATAAAATCATTTTTGTGGATAACTACAGTCTCAAGAGTATTTACTACTGAAAATCTATAAATAGCTGTTAACTGTTCTATAAATAGTTGTTATATACTAGCAGTACATTGCCATCATCTATCATCATCTTAAAAACATTTGCCTACTTTTGTCCCAAACACAACGGTCACCGCCGCCGCAAAAATCTCCCCGATTTTGAAACTCAAATGTTGGCAGGTATGATACATCAACAACGAACTGAGACCGTGCGTGGTACGTTAATGTTAAAATATTAACAGTTATTCAGATAAATAAACCTAACCTCTAACAGCAGCACGTTGTTCAAACACTTATGTACAAACTCGTTCCTCTAGCTGTGACCACTTAGCTTTTAGCTCACGATTAGTTTTTATAACATTTCTCATTACCAAAACCGCCAGGTTGGGTTTACGTAATTGGCAGTTCGGACTTCACAAGTTCGGAATAAGAAAACAATTTCTCGAGGACGCTGGACGGTTATTCTGAAATTGGGTCAGCAGCGAATTTGATTTCGTCAGATTGCGAAGTATGCTAGCAGTCAGCAGGACCACGCATCTCCGAAAACGTCCGAGCAAATTTTAAACTACCAACTATCATAATGAATCGACCACATATCTAAAGTTTTAACATTCACTTTCCCACATAAATAATTTTAAAATACTGTTACTAAAACACTAGTGTTTTCATACTTTTAACTGGCAGTTGTGGGTCCTCTCCTCCGCCATTGTTTGTGCGAAATGCATTCTGGGATAGCAGAATCCCCCAAGTATACACAAGTCACCATAGACATACTTCATTGACTGCGGTCGTCCCTACGAGGCGACCATCTTACATCGGTGCCATTCGGACCTACAGTTCATTACTTCCATAGAGGGATGATGTGTTTATACATTTTAAGTGTACAGCTTAGGTGTTGAGTGGCTAAACCAGTATTGTAAAAAAATAAATAAATCTGAGCACCTTGTATAGTAGCTACACGTGTGTCGTTTCTAAAAAAAAAGTTTGGCAATCAGTTTAAAATTCAGTGAATAATTCACTTTGAAATTCAGCAGTCGTTCTTTCCTTCGTAGATGTCTATGCACCGTTTCAACATGGCCGCCTCTGACAGCGGCTACTTATATAGGTCTATGTCCTCTCCCTTCCAGTTTCACCCAAGGCTAAAGAAACCCATCTGAAGATAATAAATGATATTTACCCCTGTAATGATTTTCTTAGACAGAGATTTAATTTAGAAAAAAATGACTGTACATTTTGTGAATCTCAAATTGAATCATTGGAGCATCTTTTTTTCAGTGTGAATATGTGAAAACTTTCTGGAGATCCTTTCAAAATTGGATATCTGAAAATGATTCAAATTCACCTATTCTAAGTTATGATGTCATTAAATTTGGTGTTTTACTGGAGGATAGAAAAAGGGAAAATGTATACAATACCATAATTATTCTAACCCAACAGCATATACACAGGTGTCGTTTTATGAAAATAAGACCATTATTTTGTATTTACATGAATGAACTAAAAAACTTCAAAAAAGCACTTAAATATATTAAAACCAAACAAGCATTGAATGTAATAAATTTGTTAAATGCATTGATTCAAGATTAGACAGATCTCAAATTTTTATTTTGTTTGTTTAGCTTATGTGTGTGTATTTTAATTTAATTCTTTGTGACTGTATTTTTTGTCTTTATCCTTTTATCCAATGTTGTATCTGTTCTATATAGGAAATGTTCCTTAGTCTTAAATGTTGGAAATGTGTTTTTCATGAATGTAACTGCTAAATTTTGATTCTGAATAAAGATATATATATATATATATATATATATATATATATATATATATATATATATATATATATATATATATATATATATATATATATATATATATATGTCTATGTCACCACGAGGTCACAGACGGAAGTAACTTAATCCAAAATGGCGCCTGTTAATAAACGATGTATCATATCAATAGAAAGCCCAACATTAGCAGTATTTAGAAAATAAACTGTGATTACACTATAAGAAGGATGAAAAATGACTCTAGGCCAAGTATATAGTGAGACCAGCTGTTAAGATTCTAAAACTGGCAGAACATGACACTCATATTATGATCTCATCTGTCAAACTCATTTTGTGCAGGTTTAGCACAAATACTCTCGTACCAAGTTGTTTTTCTACTAGACAACACCGCCAGGAACTTATTGTTTGACCATTGTAGACACCAAAACCATCGTAGGCTTCGGATTTTGAGTGGAAATTATCCGTGAATTTCAAGCGTCCTTATTGGGGCAGTACTTGGACTACAACTGACTCCAGACTTTATTTCTGCTTCTCTATTACCATTTCGGCTTCACATGTCACTATTTGCAGCTTGTAATTCGCAGTATGTGATATTCTTTTCGATGCCATTTTGTTCAGTCCTTCTCAGTTATTATTATTATTATTATTATTATTATTATTATTATTATTATTATTATTATTATTTATTTTTTAAAAATTTTATTTAATTTTTATATTTTTTTACAATTTTTACAATCCATCTTCAGAGGAACAACAGTAGCAGGTACATACACAGTCCTACAGCGCCCTCTGGTGTTTGTCAATGTGAAAATAACATGCGAATTATATAATAATGTTTAAATTATTTCACATATAAATCGCACCTCCGGCCAAACTGAAAAAACTGCGACTCATACTCCGAAAAAATACGGTACTCAATAACTGTTTTTTAAACCCATTAAAAAAATTGTTTTTAATGGAAACAAACCATATATTTTTCAAAAATGCTAAATCTATTTGTTGTTTTTTGGGTTTTTTTTTTTTTTTTTACAATATTTGACATAAAAACAAATGAATTATTTTCTACTTTTTCATCTTGTCATATTAATGATTAACAGCCACATCGGTTAATATACATTATTATTTTGTTCTAGGTCAAATATTAAATGGTAAAATAATCTCAGTGTGTATTTTGTTGGTGTAGTAATTTAACAGATTATAATGTGATAATGTTAATGGGTGAGTCAGAATTTTTATTATTATATTAAACCTTGCAAAAATAAACACGTTTTGAATTCTGGCCTAAAACAAATTGTGTAAAAACTAATCTGACTTTTAATAACTTCAAAAGGTTAGAGGTATTTATTTATTATTTCCAGATGCTATTGAGTTGAAACACCAGGTTTTGTTTGCAAAACTCTGCCTGAAAATACCACTAATAATTATGTATTAAAGTACGACGTAAACTGACACATTATTATTAGTATTATTATTATTGTTAAAATACAGCGTTTTCATTTCCCGCTTCTACAGATCAGACTGACGATGTGAATATATGTAGATAAACAAATGTAATATTCTCTGTTCTAAATAAATGATAATAAATCTATTTGTAAAAAAAAAAATCACTGCTGTGTTTGTGTGAATGTCCAGTGTTTTTTTGTTTGTTTTTCCAACAAAATATGTTGGTTTAATATTATTTTTTTGTATTTAATATTATTAAATTAGTAGGTTATTAAACATGTATTGTTATTTTTTCTTCATTTTCATCATAACTTAATTTTTTTACATTTTTAGTTCAGTTTTGTGATTGTTTTTTTAAATGTGTTTGATTGATTATATTTGACAATCTCAGTTCTGAAATACAAGTAAATATATTATTTAAAACTGAAAAATACAATAAGAATCTACTAAAATTCTAAGGAAATTATCCTAAAACACTGTACTGTACTGTATTGTTGCGCCACAGAGGCCTGGAAATTGGTTGCCAGGTTTGACATTTATACGCAGAATCAGCATTATGTCAGCACTTTTTATACTAAGAATAGCGTATTTTACTATCATTTATCACGATAAATGCACCAAACTGGCAACCGAGCTCGAACCATTCAACAATAGTAATAATAGAAAATAGCCGTACTATTTGTGGTAGATAATACTGATATTGTATGGGTTTCTTTTGTATGACAGAATAAATCTATTTTTTCATTGTTTTCTACTGTTGTTGATGAGAAATCCTAAATAAACATCCGTTCCTGGGTGGGCTTGAATCACCAACCTTTCGGTTAACAGCTGAACGTGCCAGAGAGACCTGGAAGAGGTTGCCATGTCTGACATTCATATACAGAATCAGTATCCAGTTGGATCTGACAGGAAGTATGATTTAATATTAATTAAACAGCTCTGTCTTTCAGCGTAATATAAAAAACAGAATATTTCAATTTTTCTTAAAATAAGAGCGGCTTATTTTACCACCATTAGGATAAATGTACCAAACTGGCAACCCAGCATGAGCCATTCAAGAAAAATAGTAATGAAATAATATAGCACTATTATTAGTAATAGTGACAGACATCGCTATAATTGTATGAGTTATTTATTATGTATAAGGGTACACGTTTCCTTTTTTTTGTTGTCTTCTGCTGTTTTTGATTAAATAAACATCCGTCCCTGGGTGGGCTTGAACCACCAACCTTTCGGTTAACAGCCGAACGCGCTAACCGATTGCGCCACAGAGACCTGGAAAGGGTTGCCAGGTCTGACGTTTCAACGCAAAATCAGCACTTTTTATACTAAGGATAGCGTATTTTACCATCGTTTATCACGGTAAATGCACCAAACTGGCAACCCACTGTAACCCATTCAATAAAAATGCTGATTTGCATAAAAAAAATTAAATTAGAATTGTGATGTGAATATAGTAATAGATATTTTATAAGGGTTTTCTGTAAAGATAAAAATGTAAAGAATATATCTAAAATAAAAGTGTACAAACAGTATGTAGAAATAGAATGCAATATTGTATAAATGTTTACTATCAGATGGAACTTTATTTATTCCACTGTGGGGGAACTTCACAGTTAACAGCAAGAATAAACAAGTGAAACATGAAGTGTAAAAGAGAAAAATAAGAATTCTGGTATTTATATAGAGTGACCATATGCCTGGACAGACTGCTCTAAAACCAGACTGGCAGGACAACTGTCACACATCCTGACTTTTTACATTTTGTCCTCAGGACAAAACCTGGACATTTGGTCACCCTAATTTATATGACCCAATAATAGAAGCAGAATAAACCCAGTGTGTTCAGCTTCAGTGGTGTTTGGACTATGGACTGTGGGAGAAACTGGTTAATAAATGTCCAAGATACACAATAAAAAAACAGCATTGACTAATTTGACTGTTGAATAAAAAGGATAGACAGTGATGAAATAATTGAATATGTTAAATTTTTTAATTTCTTAATTAAATTCTACAGTTTTGAACGATGGAAAAAAAACACGTCCGTCCCTGGGTGGGCTCGAACCACCAACCTTTCGGTTAACAGCCGAACGCGCTAACCGATTGCGCCACAGAGACATGGGGGCTGGGTTGCCAGGTTTGACATTTTCAAGTAAAGTTCAGATCCGGTTGAAACGGCTAGTTAGTATAACAAATAAAGATGCCAGTTTGATATGTGATTTACTAAACTGAAATTTTAAGTACTTTTAAACTGAGAACGGTTACTTTTGCTTTCACTTATGAAGACAAACTCACCAAACTGGCAAATAACACAAATAGTAACTAGTAGTCGTAACTCTTATGTCTGTTATTTCCTGTTGAGAATTAGCTTCAGGTGTCTGAAAAAAACAAACAAACCCAAAATACTCATCACTATAATAGTAGTAGTTATAATAGTATTACAATCTTTATTTTATGGATATACATAATATATCATAGACAATAGTAAAACATTTTTTGTATAATTAACTTATTTTAATACTCGAGCAGAAAAAAATATGAATAAATACAGGTCAGGTATTTGTAGTGTGTTAGGAATCACACACTCACGAGAGTAAAGTCCGTTTTGTTCGTTTCTTTCGAGTGAACACTTTCAACTCATCAGATAAACATCCATCAGGGTTGCCTCTGATTTTCTTCCTACATTCCTATCCTCACGATGTTACTACTCTGATCTAGAGATACTTTTATTATTATGAGAACACTACATCCTTCCCTATTTTTAACAATGCAATTCCTGGAGGTAGAGTTAAAAGAAACTAAATCGTATCTACATCAATGTAGCTGTACTATGTTGAAACTTGTCTTCCGTTTTAAAACTTCCGTTTCAAATAAAATGAAAAGTAATTCACACTTCCTTTTTGTTTTTTGAAAAAATATAAGTTTCTAGACACCACAGTTCCTCGTTCTAGTCTTTTTTTTCTCTTTTCCTTTCCTCGGTCTCTCTTCCTGTTCCGGGTGTTTTCCCTTTCCCTCTGTGTTTAGCCTTGCTCACTTAACTCTCGGTGTTCTGTGGGCCCTATTAGTCGCTGGTCCCCATTTCCAGCGAGTCCTGATGGAACTGGTTCTGTTTTCGGCCCTCCTGTTTCCCTGTGTTTGCCCAGTCCCGGCCCCAGCCCGGCCCAGCCCTCCTGTCCTGTCTCGGCAGCCCTCTTGTCCAGTTTCCGGCCCTGCCTGTTCCGTTGTTTTGCCCTGCTGCACCCCTGTCTAGTTCTTTGTCTCTATTCCATCCTGTTCTTGTTTCAGCCAGAGTCCATGGTCCTCTGTTCCAATCAGTCTACCATGTTGCTGCGCCCGGAGGGTCCTGCTCGTCTCAGAGGGTTCCTGTGCTGCTCCTCCCGGAGGATTTCCACACCACTCCGCCCGGAGGTTCTTTTTTCTGTCTGGAGCCGCCCCTTAGGGGGAGGGTAATGTCACAACCTTTTCTCCAGCGTTCTCCAGATGCACTTGGCCCCACACTGTGCAGTTGCAAGTCATTGCTGATCTGCAATATTTAAGCAGTGCAGTTTCCGGTGCGGGACCATTCAACTTTGTCACCTCCATAACCCGGACACTGACGATTCAATTGCTATAAATGTTATTTGCATTCATCTTTTTTCATACCAGTTCTTTTAGTTTTTTAATCATTTTTATCATATATATATATGTACACATATAAAACAAAAATCTTGGAATGTAGTAGGAAGAAATAAACTGTTATACCACACTCAATCTTTTGAAAACAAGAAAAATAATATACGATATAAACTTGAGTAAACTAAAAATATTAAATAAAATAAATACTTTAATAAGTCTGCAGTGTGTCTTTGATAGATGTCTGCATTGGTGTGGTGGGAGTTGTGCTCACAGACAGAAACAGTCCTGTTGCCGACTCACTGACAGAGGAATTTTATTTTTAAGATTCTAAACACTTGAATAAATCCACTCACTGTAGTGCAACTTCCCATTTACCAGCCACAAATGTTATCATTCACGTGGATCACAATGTCCTGACATTCAATTATTACCGACTAAATAGTTTTTCCATAAAAAAGTGCTATATAAATAAAGCTGACTTACTTACCTATTTTCTGCACCATAGGGTGCACAAATGGATTCTAAGTGAATGGGAGTTGTACAGTCAGGGAGGTCATTAACACTGCAGTGAAGAACACTGCCTGTTCTCTGCCCACATTGAAACACCTACAGCACTCCTGTTGTCAGAAGAAGGTCCAGAACATCTTTAAGGACACATGGCACCCTGTACCCGAACCCGTCATCTCCCGCGTCATCCGGGTCCGGGTCACGGGGGCAGCAGCCTCAACAGAGCAGCCCAGACTTCCCTCACCCCAGCCAGCTCCACCAGGGGAATCCTGAGGCCAGCTGAGAGATATAATCTCTCCAGCGTGTCCTGGGTCGACCCCGAGGTCTCCTCTTGAATGGACATGCCTGGAACACTTCCGCAGGGAGGCGTCCAGGAGGCATCCTCATGAGATTCCCGAGCCACCTCAACTGGCTCCTCAACATGGAGGAGCAGCGGCTCTACTCTGAGTCCCTTCCGGATGTACGACCTTCTCACCCTACGTCTAAGGCTGAGCCTGGCCACCCTGCGAAATAAACTCATTTCGGCCACTTGTACCCGTGATCTCATTCTTTCAGTCATGACCCAAAGCTCATGACCATAGGCGAGGGTCGGAACGTAGATCGACCTGTAAATTTAGAGCTTTGTCTTCTGTCTTAGCTCCTTCATCACTACAGATATTGCCCCAATCCACCTGTTGACCTCCCGCTCCATCCTTCCGTCACTTGTGAATAAGATCCCAAGGTACTTGAACTCCTCCCCCTGGGAGAACCTTCCCCACAATCCGGAGAGGACACTCTACCCTTTTCCGGCTGAGGACCATAAACTCAGATTTGAAGGTGTTGATCTTCATCCCAGCCCCTTCATATTCTGTTGCAAACTGCTCCAATGAGAGCTTGAGGTCGTTGCTCGGAGCTTAGAAGACCACATCGTCAGCAAAAAGCAAAGATTAGTTCCTCCCGCCACCAAACATGATCCCCTCCCCCACCCAGCTGCACCTAGAAATTCTGTCCATAAAGATTATGAACAGAACCGGTGATGAAGGTTAGCCCTGGTGGAATCCAACCCTCACCGGAAAATGGCCCATCTTACTACCGGCAATGCGGACCAGACTCTCACTCCTTTGGTACAGGGACTGAATGGCCGCCAGTAGGAAACCATCCACCCAATACTCCTGGAGCACCCCCCACGGGATGCCTCTGGGGACACGGTCGTAGGCCTTTTCCAGATCCACAAAAAACATATGGACTGGTTGGGCAAACTCCCATGCCCCCTCCAGCACCACAGCGAGGGTAAAGAGCTGGTCCACTGTTCCACATCCAGGACAAAACCCCATTGCTCCTCCTCAATCCGAGGCTCGACCACCGACTGTACCCCGCTTTCCAGCACCCTGGAGTAGACCTTACCGGGGAGGGTGAGGAGTGTGATAGTTTGAGCACATCCTCTGGTCCCCCTTCTTAAAAATGGGAACCACCAGCCCGGTCTGCCACTCCAGCGGCACTGCCCCCAATGTCGATGCAATGTGGTACAGACGTGTTAACCAAGACAGCCTACAACATCCAGAGCTTTGAGATACCCAGGGCGGATTTTACCCGGGGCTCCACTGCTACGGAAGTGACTTCACTAGCTGGGCGACTTCTGCCCTACTTACTAACTGGAATGCATGCTGGTGGGATTGAGGAACTCCTCAAAGTATTCCTTTCACCGTCCAACTATATCCTCAGTTGAGTTCAACAGCTCCCCACCCACACTGTAAACAGTGTGGGCAGATTGCCGCCTTCTCACCCTGAGGTGCCAGGCGGTTTGCCAGAACCTCTTTGGAGCCAATCGGTACTCTTCCTCCATGGTCTCCCAGAACTCGTCCTACGTCTCGAGTTTTTACCTTAGTGACCGCTGCAGCTGCACCCTGCTTGGCCCACCAGTACCAGTCAGCTGCTTGTGGAGACACACAGGACAGCCATGCTCCGTAGGCCTCCTTCTTCAGCCTGACATCTCCCCTTACCTCCAGAGTCCACTGGTGGATTTTGAGGTCACCACCACGACTGCCCCCCGCTACCCTATGGCCACAGCTCAATACAGTCACTTCAGCAATGGCGAAGCGGAAGAGATCCCATTTGGACTCAATGCTCCCCTCCACCCCCAGGACGCAGTTGAAGCACTTCTGGAGGTGTGAGTTGAAGATTTGCCTGGCAGGTTCTTCCGTCAGGTATTCCCAGAAGACCTGCACTACTTGTTTGGGTCTACCGGGTTGGCACAGCATCTTTCTATGTCACCTGATCCAACTCACCACCAGGTAGTGGTCAGTACACTTCAGCACCTCTCTTCACCCAAGTGTCCAAAACATATGGCCACAGATCTGATGATACAACTACAAAGTTCATTATTGACTGGCAACCTTGGACATCCTGGTACCAAGTGCACCAATGGACATCCCTATGTTTGAACATGGTGTTAGTTATGGACAAACTGACTCGCACACATGTCCAATAACTGAACATCACTCTGGTTCAGATGGGGCAGACTGTTTGTCCCCACCACCCCATTCCAGGTCACGCTGTCATTGCACACATGCACATTGAAGTCCCCCAGTAGGACAATAGAGTCCCCTTTCGGTGTGCTTTCAGGCACCCATCCCAGGGACTCCAAAAAAACAGTGGGTATTCTGAAATACTGTTTGACGCATATGCACCAACGACAGTCAGTACCTGTTCGCCGACCCTGAGGCGCAGGGAATCAACCCTTACCCCAGTGGAGTTTACCCACTGGGGTAAACCCCAACATGCACCCTAATAAAAAGCCCATCCCTGCCCTCTACCTCTCCCCTAAGGCAACTCCAGCAAAGAACAAGTTCCAACCCATCTCAAGGACTGGGGTTCCAGAGCAGACGCTAGGTGTGGCGGTAAGGCCGACCATATCTAGTCGACCTTTTCCACCTCATCCACAAGCTCCTGCTTCTTCCCTGTCAGAGAGGTAACATTCCATGTCCCTAAAGCCAGCTTCTGCAACCAGGGTGCCCGCCTTGGTCTACTGCCCAATCCACACAGTACCGGTCCCTTCTGATGATCCTATGTACTTGGTTTGGGCTAGACCCGGCCGGACCCTTTGGGCAAAGTTCCGACCACAGGGCGTGCACCCACAGGCCCCAGCCCCGGCTCCAGGAAGGGACCTCGGTAACCCTCCGGGCCGGGTACATGGAACCTTGTTTTTATTTCTAGACATAAAGGGGCTTCGAACCGTTCTTAGTCTGACCCTTCACCTAGGACTAATCTGCCATGGGAAACTCCACCAGGAACAAAATGCCCCTGGTAGGGTCACGCACGACAACATTGCTCCCAGGATCACTAGGGCTCTCAAACCCCTCCACCACGATAAGGTGACGGTTCAAGGAGGGGAAATAAAAATCCAATATAGAAATTTTAAAAATACAATGTGGACATTTAAAATATCACAAAATGCATATCACACAATGATGCGATAGATTTAAAGTTAAAGGAAATGCAGGTAGCAGACGGGAAGTGACAAAATGAAAGAATATTTATGAATGAAACCGTAGATCTGTGGTTGATGCACACAGCTGAATGGTTATATTTTGAAGGAAGCTTTATATCCGCCCACTGATTTCCAAAATAGAGGGCTTCAGTGTCAACACGTACTAGCAAGATGTTACTGAGTAACACGGATGTTGTGTGTGTTTAAACTGAAAAAGCTCAACAGTGAGCTCCTTGTTTGAGAATGTTTAATCATGGGTTGGGTTACAGGTCTAAAATATGTGGGTAGGGGTTTGTAAAGTGGACCCGTGCGGGACTCAGTCAGTCCAGTCAGTACACTGGTACTTCAGTCACATGACTGTCAGTCCACCTGTACTGGATCCCCAGTGAGGTTTCCCAGGAATAATTAAAATTCATGACATCATTATCTTTTATTTTGTCTTTCTTGAAAGCACATTTTGTATTTTAAATATGAGCAGAGTTTGGCAAACCTGTTAAATTAGTAACGCCATATTATCAGTTTAACATTTCACTAATATCAGTTATCTACAGGTACAGTAAATAGTAAAGAGTTCAGTTTATGTTGTGTGAATTTATGTTCAGTAGTTCCTACTTTATTGTCTCTGTGACACTAAATAAAAACAAGGATATGGTTTTGAAATTATATTTGTGTTTCTATTTCTTCTCAATAACATGAAATAAGTCCTTGCAATTAAATTGTCAATTTGTATTGAATCAAACTGAATCCTTTACTGATTTTTATGAATCCCACCCTGAATCAGATCATCTGTGAATCGAGATTTGAATCTGATCGTTGTGTGACTGAAAGATTCACACCCCTAATATTATAGCTAGAATATATATATATATATATATATATATATATATATATATATATATATATATATATATATATATATATATATATATGTGTGTGTGTGTATTTCAGATTGGCACTCCTGATAAGTCTAACTTACCAGGTCCCAACATCCCAAATAGCCAAGAAAAATTAAAAACGCATGCCATGCATGAGTTCGGGTCTCAGGAAGCTATAAATAAAATTGAATTGGACATCAAAATGGGTCATATCTGGTGACCACGAAAAGATGAATAACTGTATTTTACACCAATTATTGACATGTATTGATAGGTTTAGTGGATGAATGAGTATTAAACAGTTTTATCAATAGATGGTTCGTGGTTAAATGTGTTTGGGTTTTTACGGGCTTAAGGTCAAAACCCTAAAATGTTTAAATCCTTTGAAGAACGAGGTCACCATGAGCTGTGAACATGACAATGATGACACAAACCTCCACCAAGAGGTTTGTGTGGTTTTATGATCGTGTGAACACAGTCTGAAACCGTAAAACAGTCGTTCATCACTGTAATCAGTGTCTTATCTAGACTCTTATCAACACTTTACTGTTGTCCTGGGACATCTGGAATACATTAGCCAATGGGAGAGGGGGGGTGGGGGGGGTGTAAGGCATGTGTACTCAGTGTTTGTCATGATGATTTAATCAGAGTGATCCAACCACATAAGTATTTGACCGCAGGCTGTACATAGAATCTGGACTTTATGTTCACTGTTGGACATGGGAAAACGTTGCCAGGTCAGTAAACTGTGCATCGTACTCATGGTGTTAGCCCTGGTCTCTGTGGCAACCATCATCACGCTGTGGAGCCTCGCCCTGACTGGGGGAGGAGATGGTGGTGTTGACATCACAGCTCCTTGGGACAGGTAAGAACAATTAGACAGGAAGTATAAGTGTCTGGGATCATCAAGCCTCTCTGATGATGCCTTCAGGTGCTGTTGGGAACATGAGCTTTTCCACTTGTGAATTTGAAATGACCAGTGTGTTGTGTTCAAGTACTTTTGTCTTTGAAATCAAAAATGGCTTAAATACAATTTATGGTGATCTGATAAATGGGAAAAAGAGGTTTTGACCGAATTAAAGCACTTGGAAATTTAATTTAAAACTGTTTATAGTAATAAATACATTGTTTATTATTGGACACAAATACCTCGATCTACGCCATGTTGAAAAGGTCAAAGGTTATTTTAACCTTGTGTATCTACATTTTTACCCCTTCTCCCATGGAATATGTAAAACGAGGGGACGTTCAGGTTAAATTTTTAGTGTTTAACTAGTGTCTCCCAAAATTCCTACAGCACATGAAGGTCTCATGAGTCAAAGCTATTTGTTCGGTGACGTCAAAAGTCTGAACTGTCCAGTAGAAATACTAACACTGGAGTAAAAATACAAGGACTTTTACTCAAGTTAAAGTAAAACAGAGTTGATTTAAAATGTACTTCTATCATCTGTTTCAGTTCACGTTACTAAAACTCACTTCATACATGTAAGATTTGTTTATACACAATGGTTACAAAGGCCTTCACAATAAAACTAGAGCAGTAAATAATAGATGCATGATAAAAACAGACGGCTGATAAAACAGAATAATTGTGATTAGATTTTAGTACACTCAGTTATGTATATATTTTTGTTCATATATCTCTTAACTGTAACACAATCATTTCCTCAAAGACTAAAGAATGGGTCTGCGAACCAGGTCCTTCATATTTGGAGACATTTCCCTCTTCCACTAGATCTGACAGCTGCAGCATCTGCAGAGCGTGATGACAGGGCAGCATTCCATCTAAAATGTGCAGGACAGTGGGGCTCAAGGAGCAGGGTTGAAGATCCCTGGAACTAGAATGTTGTGATTAGTTCCAACACTGACAGTACAGCTCACTACTGACCTCTGGTGGACAAATGAAGTATGACAGACTATGAATCAAATGTACATCAGGGTATTGTAGACCAGTAGTTCTCAAATGGGGGTAAGTGTACTCCTCGGTATACATGAAGCTTTTCAAAATTCTTCTAAAAAAATCAGAAGGTTCAGTCTTGGGAAAAATTATTTTGTAAAAAAAGTTTGTTAAAATAGAAATGTGTGTTCATGCACTGGAATGTGCATTCAGTATCGCAACTGCAGGAGAGAAATGCTGCAAATTCACTCCACAGTAAAATGGAAGCTCACCAAAATAAAACAGAAGAACAAGATGGTGGATGAAGATGAAGTTCATGAATTTAAGAGATTTAGTTTAGCGCCCACATTACAGTGGATGCCTCCCCATCCTCCTCTCACTCATGAATAAGATCCTGAGGTACTTGGACTGCTCTGCCTATGGCAGGACCTTCCCCCCAACCAAGAGAGGGCACTCTACCACGGACCAGGCTGTCACTCATACATACATTATATATATATATATATGAAAAACTATTTATTTGTGGCATTTCCAAACAGGATGATTATTTGATGTAAAAACATCCCCACCTTTTCCTGTCCTGAGTCTGGGAAGTTATTGGTCCAGTCTTTCACTGGTCCGGCCTTTTATATCACTTGTGAATTTGTTTATCAGGTATCGTCTCCCTCCATCTTTGTCCCCGTTGTCCTACAACATCACCCTGTGGCCTCGTCTCAGCCCTGACAACAACACTGGACTCTACATTTTCACAGGTGACTCTTCTCACAGTCTAATCACTGTCTAAGGCCATAAGTACACACTGTGATGTCACGGTTCACACATTTCGGGAGGTCCTGCAAACATCTGGAGTAAAAAGTTGTCATCTTTGAACAGTTGTGCTAGAGTGCTATCAAAACACGGAACATTTCCAGAATATGACTGTAACCAGACGCAATAATGTGCAATGAGTCATTTGAAAGTTCAAAGGCATGAATATGTGTTTGTTTTTCTATCCTTCAGGTAAATCCACAGTAGAGTTTGAGTGTGTGAGTGACACTGATTTGATCCTGATTCACTCCAATAAATTGAACTACACCCTCCTGGACAATAACCACGTGGCCCAACTCTTTACGTCAGGTAAATGAACTCTCATTGAAACAGGAGGAAGAGTTCAATGTGAATATATCCAAAACATGCCGGATAGTAGCTCTTGAGGAACAGGATTGAGCACCCCTGATTTAGGGTTTCTCATCAAAAATAGCAGAAAACAACAAAAAAGTAAATGTATCCTGTCATACAACAGAAATAATTCATACAATTATAGTGTTATCTATCACTATTACTAATAATAGTGTTATTTTCTTTTATTAGTATTACCATTATTGTTGAATGGCTCATGGTGGCCTTCCAGTTTGGTGCATTTATCCGAATAAATGATGGTAAAATAAGCGGTTAGTTTAACAAATGTTGAAATATTCTATTTTCTATATTGCATAGAAAGACGAACCGTTTAATATTAAATCATAGTTCCTGTCAGATCCAACTGGATACTGATTTTCCGTATAAACGTGAGCACGTTAGTGTGTCCGGCTGTTAATCAAAAGGTTGGTGGTTCGAGCCCACCCAGGGACGGATGTTTATTTAGGATTTCTCATCAAAAACAGTAGAATCTTACCTGAAAATGGACTTAGACATTTATTAATCAGTTTCTCTCACAGTCCATAGTCCAAACACCACATACTGGGTTTATTCTGCTTCTATTATTGGATTGATGGGAATATTCGTATAAATACCAGATTTCTTATTTTTCTCTTTTAGATTTCCTGTTTCACTTGTTTGTTCTTGTCATTAACTGTGAAATTTCCCCAGTAGCATAAATAAAGTTCTATCTCATAGTAGACATTTATACAATATTGAAATCTAACATTGCATACTGTGTTTGTATATTTTAATTTTATATAAGATTTATTTTTCAGATTTTTATCTTTCCGGAAAACCCTTTTAAAATGTCTATTACAATATTCATGTCATGATTCTAATTAATTCTATTTTTTTAAGTTACAATGGGTTGACAGTTTGGTGCATTTTTCTTGACAAATGATGGTAAAATATGCTATTCTTAGTCTAAAAAGTGCTGACAAGAATGCTGATTTTCCATAAAAATGTCAGACCTGGCAACCTTCTTCTCTGTGGCACCGACCTTTCGGTTGGTGGGGCGAGCCCACCCAGGGATGGATGTTTGGTTAGGGTTTCTCATCAATAAAAAGTTGAATTTCTTTGATTAAAGTTGAATATAACCCATTATATTCACAACCCATTGGTTATGTTCTATAGTTTATTCAAGGCTGGGACCCAGGGATAGATATTTATTTTTATTTAAGTTTTCTCATCAATAAAATAGCATGCCGAGGCTAGTTTGAAGCAGAGTTTCTTTACTGTTTTTTCCTGATGTGTCTCCAGGTAAAGATCCTGCTCCAGGTATTAAGTCATTCTGGTTTCAGCAGAAGACCCAGTATCTGGTTCTGCAGCTGAATGGGAGGTTACGTCATGGACAGACGTATCATCTGTACACAGAGTTCACCGGGGAACTGGCTGACGACTTGGCAGGATTCTACAGGAGTGAATATCTAGAAGACGGACTGCAGAAGTACCCCCCCCCCCCCCCCCCCACAACACACACTTTTCTTTTTCCCTCCATCTGTGGGTCTGGGTCAGAGGTTTGGTTCTGAATGTAATGTTCTTTCTCAGGGTCGTTGCCACATCTCAGATGCATCCAACTCACGCCCGGAAGACCTTCCCCTGTTTTGACGAACCTGCTCTGAAGGCCGTTTTCCACATCACCCTGATCCATCCTCCTGGATCCGTGGCCCTGTCCAATGGCATGGAGATGGGTACAGTAGTTCGGTACTATTCTCTGTTCTACTGTAGGATCTATCTGAGTCTGTCATTGTCCTTTTAGATGTTGTTAACACCACTGTTGATGGAGCCACTGTGAGACAGACCACGTTTGAACCAACCAAGAAAATGTCCTCCTACCTACTGGTGGTCATAGTGTGTGACTACGTGTCGATCAACGCAACACAAGGAGACAAACTGGTAACTGAGTCTATAATGTAGTATGAAGTAGAACCAATACAACAGACAGAAGAGCTGAGAGAGTTCACTTCAGGTTATACTAACGCCACGTTTCCACTGCATGGTATCAGTTCTATTTTATTCTACTCCAGTCGACTTGGGGATCACGTACTATTTCTTGAGAGTTTTTCCATTACAGCCACGATCGTACCTGAACATCATTGTGCAGTGATTTTTTTCATCAGCCACCTAAGATAGAAATGTGTCAACCTCAGTTTAAAAAAAAATAAAAATATTTTCCATATTTAGCGCTTGTGTCCAGGAGAGGGAAAACTGTTTTTCTTCAACTATCTGACGTCACATTTTAAGTCAAAAGTGTGTAAACATTTTGGATTTTTTTGCTTTGAAGGGAAGAGCAGAGCTGGACATGTGGAAGATATTTGTAAAGTGTGTAACGCACACGTGTCATACTGCGGAAACACTACAAACATTACCGCACACTTAGCAAGACACCATCCTGAGCTAAATGCAGAGCAGGAACAACTAAATAAGATAAATAATGGAGAAAATAGACATATTGTACATTTGCCTCTTTTACATGCAGTCCAGACTTTGTAATGAGTGCAAGTTCACTTTTTATTAAGTATGTTAATTTAAAGGCTCCTATTTGTGTTGTGTGCAGATAAATGTAGCAGTTTACTTCCCAAAGTCTGGTTCAAATATTTTACTGCTGAATAAATCTGAACTGACTCACATATGATGTGTATTTTTGGGGGGAAATATGGTTCCTGATATGATCTGTAGGGATCATTATTTCATGTAGTCCAGTGTTAAAAAGGCAAGAAAAAAAATCTGGAATATCGAAGAAGAGCAATTTCAATTGAATCTGCACCCAAAAAACTGTAAAAGAATTGAACAGACATAAAAGCATATTGTCCCAGCCCTACTGTTTACACGTCATGTTATAGTATCATTTGGAACCTCAATAGAATAGATACCAAAAATATAGGACCAGGTCCTTTTACATAGTGGAAAGGCACCAAAGCGAGTAGATTCAACTAGAATTGGGTAAAGCCGATACAAGTAGAAATGCAGCACAAGGTTCCTATGTGTTGATAGGATGAGTGGACCAACAGGTGTTGAACAGTTATATCATAAGTTGTTTTTTGTCGACAGTGGGTGTTCGGGTCTTTCTGGGTTAAACACAGTACGTAGGTGTTCCCTTGCAAATAATAAAAAAATAAAAAAATCCACTTAAACTGGTTCGGATTTCAACTCAAACCCAACACCATCTCCTTATAGTTGAGGATCTTACCTGCTGTGGCGAATATGGGATTACTGAAATTTAACGGCTCTCATTCTATAGCTTTTCCTTTGTGTGTGTTGACTCTCCATGGTAAGTGACTTGACTCATTTGTTTGATTCAGATCCGTATTTGGGCTCGGAGGAAGGCCATAGAATCTGGGCAGGGAAACTATGCCCTCAATGTAACTGGACCTATACTGGACTTCTTCCAGGACTATTACAACATCTCTTACCCTCTGAGCAAGTCAGGTGAGGTTTTGTTGAATAAAGTTGACACAGCAGAAGCATCAAAAATGACTCGACATGGTTGCATTTTGCATTTTGTCTGTAAGATGAGGCTGAATCACATTTGTTTTCACCTTCAAACCACTGCTCCATTAACTTCCATTAAACCTGTGCTGTGCTTCGCAGACCAAATTGCTCTGCCAGACTTTTACTTTGGTGCGATGGAAAACTGGGGTTTGGTGACATATCGAGAGACCAGTCTGCTTTATGACCCTGTGACATCATCCAACAGGAATAAAGAAACCACTGCCACCATCATCGCCCACGAACTGGCCCATATGGTTGGTGAGGTTTGTCTTCTTTGTTCTGACTAAAAGAGTTGATGAGTAAGCGGTGTGTTGTTGTCACAGTGGTTCGGGAACCTGGTCACCCTCAAATGGTTTAATGAGGTCTGGCTCAATGAGGGTTTTGCTTCCTACGTCTCTTACCTCGGAGCCAACTATGCTGAGCCTACATGGAATGTGGTGAGGATAAATTTGCCCAGACCTCCTCGGCCTGTAAGTATCTCCCTTCAACTCTACAAACGTCCATTTGTGCGTCTGTCTGATCCAGAAAGACTTGATTGTCCTCGATGACGTGCACAGAGTATTTGCTGTAGATGCCTTGGCTTCTTCTCATCCTCTGTCTTCTGATGAGGACAGTATCATCCTACCAAACCAGATCCTTGAGCAGTTTGACACCATCTCATACAGCAAGGTATGGAGGCTAAGACCAGGTCTAAATTTGCTGTAGCCCATGAGCAGAAACATGGATATGTAACAAGACCTATAGTTGTGGAGATGCTCTGACCCAGTGTAGTTCGTTGGAGTCCACTCTTTGCACAATATGGCATCTAGATACAGTCATATAGCAGATACGCGCTTGAGCATTTCTGGTCGAATACTTCCATGTTTTGAGAGGACTCTAGCATTTGACAGCCGTTTAAAGATGACAACTTTTTACTCGAGATGTCTGCAGGACCTAATGAAATTGTCTATCACGGATATGAACCCAATTTACTTTCTGGAAGCATTTCAACACATTTAGGACCCTGCCACGACCAGAAAAGGCACAGTTCAGCTTACCGTCCTACTTGTCGATGTAGTTCAAAATATACATCTTATATCCCTTCTCCCGCTTGCTCTTGGGTGTGATGCTTCCACTCCAAACAAGTAGGTGGACATCCATCATAGACACTTTCAGGAGGTCCTGCAGACATTGAGTAAAAAGTTGTCATCTTTGAACAGCTGCCAAACGCTAGAGCAGAGTAGTGTTGTCAAAAAAATCGATTTTAGATACTAAATCGATATTGACCCTTGGTATCTAATTAGATACTAAGTTGCTGGAAAATCGATTTTTGTTTTTATGGCGCGTCGCCGCTTTTTTGTAGCGGGTAACGTTAAGAATTCTAAACAGGCATCAACGCGGTCAGCTCTGGCACAGCCGTAATGCCGGCGTGTAACTTAAAGTCTCTTTTTTTCTCCAGCTGCCTCTGACAGCACACGGGATGACGCCAGTGCGACCACAGACCTATACACTATTTCTATAGGTCTGTGATTGGACCATCCGATGTAACTTTGCTTTTAAAGGCCTCGATATAGTCGAACGTTTATGCGTGCGGGCGGCAGCCAGGCGGTAGCGCATAGTATCACGTTACCACCACGGAGGCCACCGTGAGCATGTCAGCCTATCATTTTTGACGTGCGCGCTGCTAGTCCCGCAAGGGGTCCGCGGTGGTCACATGATGCAATACGCTGCCGCCCGCGCACATAATGCTCGACCATAAAGAGTCTTGCAGTTAGCACTGCAGAAGGGCTTGAGCAAAAAGATAGACCTACCTTAACTTGCCAAGAGATAGACATGCATTTATTCTGCACCCGCACTCACTACCTTTTTTTAACAGTCCATGGAGGACATTTTAAAAGGAATCCCTCACATCTCCAGTATCGAAATTAGTATCGAGTATTATCCTTAGTATCGGTATCGAGTTGGAAATTTTAGTATCGTGACAACACTAGAGCAGAGGTCTTCAACTCTGGACCTCAAGCCACACTGTCTTGCATGTCACCCTGCTCTAACACACGTGATTCAAATGAACAGCTTGTTATCAAGCTCTGCTGAAGCCTAATAACGACCCACTGCTTTGAATCAGGTGTGTTTGTGTAGGGCGATATCTAAAACATGCAGGACAGTGTGGCTCGAGGTCCAGAGTGAAGACCCCTGCGCTAGACTGCCATCAAAACACGGAAGTATTTGACCAGAAACGCTCAAGCACATATCCGGGATATGACTCTAACCAGACCCCATATTGTGCAAAGAGTCAGTTGCTAAGATTTGGATGCTGCCCATTTCTGCTGCTCTCAACAGATCTTCAAGGACTAATCACTTTGCAACCCATTGCAATCAGATTATCAGTATTACCACCGTCATTGGTCACATGGTTACGGCTGAGCAGTAGATATTGATGAGGTCTCTGGACCAGGGGCGATGGTAGTTAAGATGTGGAACGATACGTTTCTAGTCCTCGTTATGGTCGTGCAATGCTAACAGTCCTGTCTTTGTCCTCAGGGTGCAGCGGTGTTGAGGATGCTATCTGACTTCCTCTCAGAGCCGGTCTTTGTCCAAGGCCTCAGTGTATGTTTGTTGATTTATCTAAATACATTATTGTCAAAGAAGGTTTTAACTAGGGATGGGGAAATTTCCAATCGTGATTCGGACGTGGATGCATGTAACGTCCGAATTCCGATTATTCAAATCTCTTTACAACAAACGGTTCTACATATTGTGGAACTAAGAATCTCCAGGACTCTTTGAGCTGTGAACCTAGAGTGAATACATGGACATGTGCACAAAAATATACATGAGATCCAATGGGGTCCTTCTAATTTAAAAGCAGACATGCACATAGAAAAACTTCAGCTTCTACAACGTTGACGGAGGAAGCAAACTGGACAAGAGTCACTTTGGATGTAAAATGTGTTATGTTAAAATAAAATACTTTGGCAACACAAACATGAGAAGCCACTAGGGCTGTATGGTATTGAAAAAAAACTGACATTCAGTCCCACCAGGATTTTTCAGGCCTTTTTTGAGATAGTTTTGTCCTAAAATGTCTGATGTTGTATGAGCTTTTCCAAAAAATTGCGACGAAAGTTCCGGTGCTTTTTAGCTTTTTGTTATGGGAGGAAGTGAATGTTGAGATAAATAGTTTCGATTTTCCCTTTTTGTAATTAAAATTAAATAATATTCCAAATATTTAGTTGCTGGAAAATTAATTCATTGGGATATGGTCATTAAAACTACCTTTTACTGAGATGGAAAATAAATGATTATGAGGATTACAAAAATACAGCTAAATATTTTTTTCCAAATGCACCTGTTTGTTAGTGTGGCTACAATTGTATTTAAATTTTTTTGTTACCTACAAAATGGTGCCATTTATTTTGGTCTAGCATCTTAAACCTTTGCATCTATACAACAAAATTGTAATTTTTGAGTTTGGATGTGTTTCCTTTCATGTTTAATTATTGTTTTAGAATCAAATCGTAGCCCTTGAATCATAATTGTAATCTAATCGTTAGGTGCCCAAAGATTCCCAGCCCTAGTTTTGACCTGATACTAAAATGTGTTTTTTCCTTTGTAGACGTACCTAAATTCCTTTGCCTACAGTAACACGGTAGGGAATGACTTGTGGCACCATCTACAAATGGTGAGTTGTAGACGAATCTTAAGGTATTTTCACATCTGTTTCTTTTTCATACACACAACACTAACAATGATAACATTTTAAATGCCATTAAAGTTAAAGTAATGCGGGTATTTTCCTCATCCACAGGCAGTGACAGACAATAACGTGTCCCTTCCTTGTCCAGTTCATGACATCATGAACCGTTGGGTCCTCCAGATGGGTTTTCCGGTGGTTACCATTGACACAACCACAGGAACTGTATCCCAGAAACACTTTCTACTGGATCCAGAGTCTAACGTCACAGTTGAATCACCCTATAAGTCAGTAATAGATCTCACAACACATGAATAGAATAGAGCCTAAAGTCCCACCTCCTCCACTGACGTGTCATGTTTTATTAAACTGAAGTTAACTGTATGAGCCAGGAACATTTCAGTTTGTGGTAAAAACAGTAAAGAAACATCAACCTTTGTGGGCAAAGAACTGAATCTGTTTTTGTATGTAACCACCCTCTAATGCAGGGGTGTCAAACTCATTTTAGTTCAGGGGTCACATTTAGCTAAATTGGATCTGATGTGGGCCGAATCAGTGAAATAATAACATATGTAAATAATGTCAACTTCAAATATGGATCTATATTTTAGAGTGAAAAAAGTCAAATTAAATGAAAATGTTTCCATTGACAAATTATCCTTTCAATGTGAATAACATGAAACAAATGAAATAAGCCAAATTTTAACAGTATTATGCTTTTGTTTCTTCATTTTCACATGTTCATTATACGTTGCAGATCATAGTGGATCAAATACAAATGCACAAAATATTTAATCAGGCAGATTATTCCTAAAATTGCACTGACTTCTCTTGAAAAAAAAAAAAAAACACTTCTTTGTATATTTGTTCAAGATTATTAAAATATTCTGTGAAATTATACTTTTAATGTAAATATGTGAACATATTTACATTTACAAAGAGAAAAAATAGGAGTTGTGGTTATTTATAGTTTATTATGATAGTATTTTACTGGTCTGACCCACTTCAGATTGAAATGATCTGAATGTGGAACCTGAACTAAAATAATTAATACAGTGGTACCTCTACTTACGAAAGACCCAGCTAACGAACAATCCAAATAACGAAAACCTTTACTTCAATGTTCTGTCTCTGAATATGAAATAAAATTATATTTATGAAATTACGGTAAACCCTGGAGACATAAATACTATGTACATTACTGTACGTAAATAAGTCATGTACGTACTCTACGCATCATCCCACTGGCTGTGAGGGAGCTACCCATGATGCTTTTGGTGAGCCTTTGACCCTCATTCATCGATCCGTACCTGTCCCAACCCAGCATCAGAAGCCACAGGTACAGGACAGAGCCACCGCTGCCTAGTGAGTCCCCCTGAGTGCGTCCACTGAAACCCCACCACAGTACGTACTCGTTATCCATCACGAGCCCAAAGAAAGTGACTCCTGGTGAGAATGAAAAGAAGAAGCGGCTGCGTTATCAATAGAAGTGAAACAGGAAATGTTAAAGGAGGAGGCAGCCATCACTCCACCAGCAGGAACAAAAGACATGTCGGCGAAATCCCAAAAACCCTCAGAATTTGTGGAAAAAAAAACACCCCAAAAACACGTCCACAACGACATATATGCCCAGTGCACCCCAAGAAGATCATGAAAAGTTGTTAAAGGCAATCCTCCCTGGATCTACAGCCCACCAAACATCAACAAACACTGCTGAAGGTGAAAGTGACAATTAGAACAAACAACTGAATGAAAGTGACCCACATGTCTGGTATGAAAATGACCCACATGTCTGGTATGAAAGTGACCCACATGTCTGGTATGAAAATGACCCACATGTCTGGTATGAAAGTGACCCACATGTCTGGTATGAAAATGACCCACATGTCTGGTATGAAAGTGACCCACATGTCTGGTATGAAAGTGACCCACATGTCTGGTATGAAAGTGACCCACATGTCTGGTATGAAAGTGACCCACATGTCTGGTATGAAAGTGACCCACATGTCTGGTTCATTTGAATGGTTTAATGTTCAGTCAGTGAAGACACATTTATCCACTGAGACCAATAAATTACATTTAAATCTACATTTTCTTTTACTTTAAACACATTTCACACAAAATTGGTAAATTTTTATAATTTTTAAAGAGTTTAGGGGGTTGTATTTGGGGCCTTGGAAACAATCAAGCCTTTTATGTGTAAAATGCAACTATTTACGAAAAATTCACGGTATGAAACCACTTCTGGAATGAATTAATTTCATAAGTAGAGGTACCACTACATCTTCATGTCTATTTTTGAATTTTACAAATTTATCCCAAGGGCCTGATTAGACTCTTTAAAGGGCCAGATTTGGCCCCCAGGCTTTATGTTTGACATCTGTGCTCTAATAACAATAATAATTAACTTTATTTATATAGCACCTTTCATACAGAAGGTGTAGCCCATTGACAATTGATTGTCAATTAAAATACATTTGATTACGATTACACACAAAATTATAAAAGTACCTAGAATTAAAGTGAAGTAAAAAAAAATGTATTATACATAAATTTTAAGATTTTAAAAGTGCAAGAATTAAAATGAAATTTGCACAGATTTACATAAAGACAGGGGCTAATGGCTCAGATATTTATTACAAATTAATAAAAGTATCCAGACAAGAGGAGTTTAGTGTCTTATTTGTCCATTCCTGCTAATAAAGTCATAAATAAATGTTTTGTCCACTGAACAGGTATGAGTGGCTGGTTCCGATCCAATGGATGAAGTCTGGTGAGGTTCAGACAGACGTGTGGTGGCTGAAAAAGCAGTCAGGTACTGAATATATGTTGATGCTGTAGATTACACACTCATATCTATGGTGGAAATGCTGTTTAGTTTTGTGTTTTATCCGTCAAATAACTTGTTGTATTTGTTGTTCAGAAGTGAATTTGGAGATGAGGAGCGGTAGTTCGTGGGTTCTGGGAAACATCAATGTGACCGGTTATTACCGGGTCAACTATGACCTGGGAAACTGGGAAAGACTCCTTACTCAGCTTCGTTCAGACCATCAGGTGCAAAGACAGGCTTTAGAAAAACATGTTTCTCCTTCTCTTTTACAGTTCAGATTGTGCTTTCTTTGTTATTCCTGTTCTATAACTTTTGCACCAGCGAGTATTATTGTTAAAATGAAATTCCATTATATACAAAATTTTACACACCTTTAAATCTATTTTCCAGGTGATTCCAATGATAAATAGAGTCCAGCTTCTGGATGATGCTTTCAACCTTGCCAGGTCAGTTTAGACAAGAGCTTTGACCTTTGCCCAAAAATCATATTTGAATTTAATTTGAAAATTAATGTAGACATTGAAATAATATTTGAATATTTATGAATTATATTACTCTGAAAATGTCTCACTAACACCTCAGCAGGAAATTGAGTAAACTGGAAATGAATGTTACCATAATGATCTTCACTCCGGTCAACTTAAACTGTAGCAGAGAATTATTTAATGAAGTGGTTTAAGCCAGGGGTTCTCAAACTTTTTTGGCCCAGGTCCCCCTTGGAGGGGTGAAACTTTTCCATGTCCCCCCTCATCCTCGCGATACTGAAAATGATAAAAAACCACTTCAACAATGATTATTATGAAACAATGATAACCTTTTTTAATAGTGCTTTTGTACAAACCAGCCACATTTTCAGGTATTATAATATAAATGAACACTTCAGAAACAACAATTTTAAATTATTTTAAAATAATAAACGGAACAAAAGACACACAAAACCATGTGTGTGTGTGTGTGTGTGACAGACAGACAGACAGACTTTTGGTGGAATTTTGGTCTCCCATCATTGTTCTCAATGAAGCCAAACTCAATATAACTATCAATGTACTTTCTCTTTTTAGGGTTAGGGCGTTTGTTTTTGTCATTGTCATTTCTTTTACCACTTCTTGAGGAACTTGGCGGACACAAAAATCGATCCATGTTCGCTGCAGGGTGGCTAAAAATAGCCTGTGACTCGCTCCGTCTTAATTTAGTCAAGCTTGCGTCAAACAGCGCTGTTACTTCCACCCGCTCGCTACAAAATAAAACTTCCGCGTTTCAAAAAAAAAAAGTGAATAATTTCGCGTACCCCCTGGACATGTGCCACGTCCCCCCAGTTTGAGAACCGTGGGTTTAAGCAATACCTTAAGCTCTTTTAGCTACAATCAAAGGATATTTAGTTTATGATTTACCAATATCCCAAATGTACCCTTTATTTATTCAAGATTGTCTTTTTTTATCTGATAAATGTAGCAAAAGTAAAATTCTAAGATCATTACTTTCCAAAGAATGTTTCCCATCACCCTTAAAAAGACGATATAAATGGAAAGATACACGACTGCTGCAGCTACTGTTAAGAGGCTTATATGTAATTATGTGAAACTTTCTATTCCACCAAAAGCTAAAGGAGGGTACTTTAAGACAATGAATGATATTTATTCGTGTAAAGAATTATTGTGCTTTAGATTTAATGTTGATGTTAATGAATGTACATTTTGCAAAAAGGATATTGAAACTGAGGAACACCTTTTTTTCCTCAAGTAACATCGGTGATAGATTCTGGAAAACTCTTTATCAATGGCTCTTGGAAAATAATTTGTCATTGTCACCATTAAGTTATGTTAATATTCAATTTGGTGTGGTGTTGGAGGATTAAAAAAAAAACAGAATTTCTGGTAAACAATATTATTATACAAAACACTTCATTCATAAATGTAAATTCATGTCCGTCACACCTCATTTCCAGGTTTTGTTGAAGGAACTTATCTTTTTGGACTTTTTGGTAAAAGTAAAATCTAAGAATGCTGTACGCCTTTATAGTTCGTTATCTGCGTTGTCTCTAAATCTGACACCAGGAAGTAATAATTGAATTATTTTATTTCCTTTTTTTGTTTTTATTATTTTTTATTCATTAACATTATGGATTGTCTTTGTGGTCCTGTTTTGTAGATGTTTGTTTATGTTGCATAAAACAAACAAACAAACAAACCTTCAGATGGACAGGTGAGGGCGGGCACTGTTTCCATGGTAACAGGCCCAGTCATAGTTATGGTGTAGTGGTAGTAAGTGTCCACTAGATGGAGCCAGAGGAGCATCTGAACCACATTAGATGAGCCCAGACTGTTCACAGAATATATGACAACATTTATGTATGGAGAAAAATGAAAGGAGTAAACATCTTTGGAGCTTGAACGATTAAAAATACTATTTAAAAAAAACTTCAGTCCGGTGGACCTGTTTCTTTGGGTTGTTATGATAGGACACCAATCAGGACGTAGGTTTCCATTTTGTCACTCACGCTCATTTCCAGTTTGCTTCAGTTCAAAATTGGATAAATTGGAAAACGGCCGTTATCCGTTTTTTCTATTATTCATTTAAACACAAAAAGGAAAACTGAAAAACGCATCATTATCTGTTTTTATATTTTGGTTTTGGAGACAAAGGCCCCGTCCCATTTCTCCCCCTTAAAACTTCCACTTGGTTTTAAGTGCCCTAAAAAGTAAGTTCCACTCATCAAGGGGAAATAATTCCCCCTGAAAATGGGACACCACTCGCGAAGTGAACGTAACAAACGTGCTGACGTCACACGCTGACAAGTCTACCCCGCCAAATATGAAACCACCCCTCCGCGAGACTGACAGCAGCTGACTACTATTTACACGGAGGACAAATGGCGGTCCCAGCTGTGTTACCTGTTGTGTTGGTTCTGTTTATTTACCTTCGGGATGCGCAGAGAAGAAATGCGGCAAACAGAAGACGCATTCGCCGTCTACTTTGCCTTTCAGTCTTGTCTCAGGTATGTTGATTTATTTAAATATTTGGATGTATTTTTTCTTCAATAGTTGGCGATTTATAACATTAACGTTAGCATTACCGCTAGCTTGACAAGGTAACATTACCGGTCATAGCCTCTGTGTGGTAAACTCACTGTCGGCTCGCTGAGCTCGCAGTGCATCATGGGTAATTTCATCTTCCCCTCAAAACGAAGTCCGCAACCAACCTCACTACATTTTGAGGGTTGATTTTAAGGGCAAAATCGCACTCCCACTTGCTCCCCTAGGTAATGGGACACCCTACCCCTACACATGAACGCGCAAAATCTAGGGTTAGGGGAAATTTTAGGGTTAGGGGGAGAAATGGGACAGGGCCAAATAATGAAGAAACTAATTTTTTTCACAATTTTTTTTGCAATTTTCTTATATACAACACTTATTTAGATATACATATAAATATACAACACTTAGATACTGGGAGAGAATAAAAATTAACTAGGTCATTTTGAGTTCAAAGGTCACGCCCATAACGCTGGAACTGCTCATAATTAGATTAAAGTGAATATTACTCACAAGTCCACGGTCAAAAGAGCTCAGTTCCACTGCTGTGCTTCCTTGTGGGTTTGGTAAGAGTGCGTGGCAGGTGGTGGTCCGCGTCCCTCCGTGGAGACACCGTCATCTCCCGTTCGTGCACGTGGAACCCCGTGATGGCTAGGCTACTTAGCTTTTTAAGCTAGCGCCGCTAACGAAGCAACCACGCCTAAAAACTTCACACCGTCTTACAATATAAAAGTCCACATTCTCTTGTTTTAATGTCACACTATGTGAAACTTACAAAGGACTACACAATTCCACGTTTATTCAGATCTCTTCCATTTTCCTCCTTATTACCCTCACTTTGTCTCGGGATTTTTCTCCAACTGCAACGTTTCTCTCTTTCTTTCTCTTTGTTTCTAAGAACCGCCTACCAGCCAATCAGATTGTAAAGTTAATTAACAGGCGTGGACACCAACCAATAGGATGTAACATGAAAATAGTCAAGGACGTAATCCAGAAATGAACACAATAATCAAGAAACTGGAGAAAAATTACCCAAATAATCAATAAAATGAACAAAATATTCAATAAAGTGAAAAGCAAAATGTCACATTTTGACCTTAGACTTATCTTGGAAACTTTATCCAACCATTATTTTAGACTTGAGTTTTCTTTATGACTAACATACATGTGGGAACATTTCATTATTTCAGAAGTGTTTTTACTTACTTGTAATCAAAATGAAGGTGATATAGTCGTATTGTTCATTGTCCCTGTTTAAATATCTAAATAAAGTGAAAAGAAAAAATAGATAAATGTATATTTAGTGAATAGAGTTGAATGACACTTGTTGATGTTGTTGTGGTGCAGGGCTCAGCTCATCTCCACCACTTTAGCTCTGAGGACCACCCTGTACCTGAGTGCAGAGAGGGAGTACATGCCCTGGCAGTCAGCCCTGGACAACATGCAGTACTACTACCTCATGCTGGACCGGACTGAAGTGTACCAGCCTCTGCAGGTGAATAACATGACATATGGATGGAAACCAGGTGGGCTCTGTAGTAACATGGTCATGTGACATTCTCTGTAGGATTATATGAAGAAACTGGTGACTCCGCTCTTCATGCATTTCAAGACAATTACAGGAAACTGGACTGAAGTTCCAGATGGACATACTGACCAGTGAGTACACACACACACACACACATGCACACATTCACACGTGTGTGTGTGTGTGTCATGAGAACAAAGTTTATAATCAAGTTGCCATTGGGTAGTGAGTGTAAATGCATCTTTTTAAAAAAATTTATTTTAAAAATTAATAATAAAAATTAGAAAAGGATACTACATTTAATGAATAAAAATGAATGAATAGATTAAAGATAATCATTAAAAAGTAAATAAAAGAAAAATAACTAAATAAAATAATGTTTTTAAAAACCTTTTTCTTCAAACACCTGCTTCCCTCATGCTTTGTGAGGACTTCTGGAATGTTTTTTATGTATTTATAGGGCCAGATCATTTCTTTATACCTAACCCTTATGGGACCTAAATTTTGGTTCCCATAATGTTAAAGGTCCCCATGGTGTGACTGTGTAAACATACCAAAGTCCCCATAAAGATAGGAATACAAACACACACACACACACACACACTCATTTCCATGTCTCATGAGGACCAAGTTTATAATCAAGTAACCATTGGGTAGTGAGTGTAAACATCTTTAAAAAAAATATACTAATAGTAATGCATTAGAAAACTAAATTACATTTAATAAATACAAACAAATGAATGATTAAATAAAAATAAGAATTTAACAATAAAATACATAATAATTATATTTAAAAATAATAAATAAAAAATGAAACATGAAATAGGTAGACAGACAGGCAGACAGGCAGACAGGCAGATAGATAGATAGATAGATAGATAGATAGATAGATAGATAGATAGATAGATAGATAGATAGATAGATAGATAGATAGTTTTTACTCTATCCTGTTTGTGCTCTTTCAGGTATAACCAGGTGAACGCCGTCAGAACCGCCTGTAGAACTGGACTGGCTGAATGTCAGAACCTGGTGTCCACTTGGTTCCATCAGTGGATGTTGAACCCTCAACTCAACCCGTTAGTCTTTCCATCACACTGAAACATTCACACAGTTGAAAAAGATAAAAGTCTGTAAAGTTAAATTTTTTTTTTTTGCACGTCCAGTTTTTTTGTCCAGATAAACACTGTTTACCTGATCAGCTGTTCTCACACTTTCCAGCTAATTATGACTGGACTCATCTATGTGGACATTTGTTTGTGCAGTTACCATAGAGACAGTGTGGTGAGACTCAACTAAAACTGTGTTCCCCAGTGTTATGGTCTGTTCTAAATCTATATCTGTACTTTTGACAAACCCGTTGTCCAGGATCCACCCGAACCTGCGGTCGACAGTTTACTGCAGCGCCATGGCGACAGGCGGGGAGGCGGAGTGGGATTTCGCCTGGGACCAGTTCAGGTCATCAGCGGTGGCCAGTGAAGCAGACCTTCTGCTGTCCGCGTTAGCATGTACTGCTAACACACAGCTGCTGCAGAGGTGTGGCCCCACCCCCTTATGGACCCCGCCCACCTGGAGCACACCTGGATGTGATGTGTTGAACGTGTCACATGCTTCTTTTCCAGGTATTTGTCGTACACGCTCAACTCAACTCTGATCCGAAAACAGGACGCCACCGCCGTCATCACGTCTGTGGCTGAAAACCGTGAGGGTCAGAACGTGGCGTGGAAGTTTGTCAGAGAGCAGTGGACGTACATGTTCACACAGTGAGTTACAATGAAAACTAATACCATCAACCCTGTGGTGTCTGTTACCATGGCAACTAAAGGACACATGAATGGAGTTAAGGCATGGGCAGTAGTACTACGACTACTGGTAGTATACAATTACTGTAGTAGTAGTACATAATTGCAGTAGTAGTATATAGTTGCAGTAGTATTATTAGTTGCAGTACATAATTGCAGTAGTAGTAGTACTATATAATTGTAGTAGTAGTATATCATTGTAGTAGCAGTAGTAGTACATAATTGCAGTAGTACTGGTAGTAGTAAATAATTGCAGTAGTCATAGTAGTACTATATAATTGCAGTAGTCGTATATAATTGCAGTAGTAGTAGCAGCAGTACTATATAATTACAGTAGTAGTAGTTAGTAATAGTACATAATTGCACTATTAATAGAAGAAAATAATTGCAGAAGCAGTAGTAGTACATGATTGCAGTAGTGGTAGTATATAATTGCAGTAGTAGTAGTAGTATATAATTGTATTTATACCATCACACATTTCAGTTTCATTATTTGTTCACATTCATTTCATGTTGCTATGGAAACATAATCAGGTGACTTGTTTCTATAAATAGATATGGTGTGGGCTCCTTCTCCTTCGCTTCTCTAATCACTGGCGTCACAGCGAGGTTTTCCACGACCTCTGACCTCCAACAGGTACGCCCACCCTAACTCTAACCCTACTGTACCCCTGTTCCCAGGGTCAACCCTAACCCTCGTGTGTTTTTTTGTTGCAGCTGCAGGACTTTGTGGAGGCTCATCACAGTTCTGGCTTTGGCTCCGCCTCCTCAGCTGTGGATCAGGCTCTGGAGAAAACTGAAGCCAACATCAAGTGGTTGGATCAGAACCAACAGGAGATCCACCAGTGGCTCCAGAACCCACATTAAATAGGATCCAGTGGGTTTGAAAGACCCACATGTTAACCCTGAAAGACCCACATGTTAACCCTTAAAGACCCACTTGTTAACCCATAAAGACCCACATGTTAACCCTGAAAGACCCACATGTTAACCCTGAAAGACCCACATGTTAACCCTTAAAGACCCACATGTTAACCCTGAAAGACCCACATGTTAACCCTGAAAGACCCACATGCTAACCCATAAAGGCCCACATGTTAACCCATAAAGACCCACATGTTAACCCTGAAAGACCCACATGTTAACCCTGAAAGACCCGACTGTTAACCCTGAAAGACCCACATGTTAACCCTGAAAGACCCGACTGTTAACCCTGAAAGACCCACATGTTAACCCATAACGACCCACATGTTAACCCTGAAAGACCCGACTGTTAACCCATAAAGACCCACATGTTAACCCATAAAGACCCACATGTTAACCCATAAAGACCCACATGTTAACCCTGAAAGACCCACATGTTAACCTTTAAAGGCCCACATGTTAACCCTTAAAGACCCGACTGTTAACCCTGAAAGACCCACATGTTAACCCTTAAAGGCCCACATGTTAACCCTGAAAGACCCACATGTTAACCCTGAAAGACCCACATGTTAACCCATAAAGACCCACATGTTAACCCTGAAAGACCCACATATTAACCCTTAAAGACCCGACTGTTAACCCTGAAAGACCCACATGTTAACCCTTAAAGACCCACATGTTAACCTTTAAAGACCCACATGTTAACCCTTAAAGACCCACATATTAACCATTAAAGACCCGACTGTTAACCCTGAAAGACCCACATGTTAACCCTTAAAGACCCACATGTTAACCTTTAAAGACCCACATGTTAACCTTTAAAGACCCACATGTTAACCCTTAAAGACCCATATGTTAACCCTTAAAGGCCCACATATTAACCTTTAAAGACCCACATGTTAACCTTTAAAGACCCACATGTTAACCCTTAAAGACCCACATGTTAACCCTTAAAGACCCAAACCTCCATATTTAATAGCAGTCATAGTCTTAGTCGTCTTAGTGACTGAAAAAGGAACCAAAGGGTTTGACGTGAACTTAGTGCATCGATGAAACCATTTTATTTTATCAGATTTTTCAGCCACAAAAACACATTTAAACAGAAACGAAACCAGAAACATGTTTTCACAGACATTTCCCTCATCCGTCACCAACAAACACAACCATTTAAATACAATAAAATAATTTAGAAGGAACAGATTATGGCTTTTTGTTTTATTTTTACAGTAATGTCACAAACAGACAATGAATCCAAAAATAAAACTAAATAATAATAAACAAACCAATAGAAACTGTATTCAGGAGACACTGGAACAAATTCAAACCAACGCACACCTTGACAGATGATGTTAAAATACAGAGGATCATTTAGACATGATCAGTGTTAAAGCAGGGGTGTTGAACATACGGACCATGGACCAGTAGTGGCCGGCATATGGTCCGATCTGGTCCAAATACAAAAATTACACTGAAGAAATGAACAATCAATGTTAAAATGATTTTAGTTCAGGTTCCACATTCAGACCAATATGTTCTGTTGTGGATCAGACCAGTAGAATAATAAAAGAACAATATATAAATAATGACAACAAGTGTTTGTTTTTGTTTTTAGTGTAAAAAGCTAAAATTACAGGAAATTATTTACATTTACAAACTATTTCACAAAAATGTGAATAATTTAGTATGTCTTAACAGATCAGAACAGGAGCGAAAAGAAGCAAAAAGTAGAAAAATGTCGACAAAATAACAAAAAAACATGAACAAAATGAACAAATGATCAACAAACTTAAAAAATATTAATACTATTAACATATCAATCGACAAAACCAACGTTCTCGGGATAATCTATAGATGTAAAACAAATTAGATTGGTTTTACTTTTTTACACGAAGACAAAGATTATTTGTCGTTATTTATAGTTTATTCTGTTATTTTATTCTAGATCATATTGGTGTGAATGTGGGACCCGAATTAAAATGATTTTAATGTCATTGACATAAAATAGGACATTTGAACAAATCTGAATGCATTTTTAGCTTATACTTTTTTTGTTTTTTACTGGGGGTCGAATAAATGGTAAAAGGGTCAAAAATTGACTCCTGATGGAAGGAAAAGAAACCACAAAAACTGTTTTCCATTGGATCAACCCAGTCAGTTTATCACGTAAAAACTAAAACCACTTTTATTTGACTGATTTTATCCACTTCCTGTTTGTAGTTTACTACTGAACATAGAAAACACTGTAGGTCTGGTGGTTAAACGCCAGATTTTATGGTTTTACACAAGAGAAATATTTGGGTTTTTTAGCCATTTCATGTTTTTATTTTATTAGCATTTTCACTAAAACATTAACCTTAATTCTAATTTAAATGTTTTTTTTGTGTTTAAATCTTATTTAAACAACAACATCTTCATGACCATCCTATGTACATTAATACCTCAATTTACGAAAAACCCAACTAACAAATACACGTCTTTAGGCGAAAGAAAATTCAACTTACGAAATGAAACTCCTGAAATGTAAACACAGTACTGTACATAAATACATACGTACTGTACACTTGTACGTAGCATCCTATTTGCTATTTGATAGAGGTGCTCTCCCATTGGCTATCTCCCAACATCCCGCTGACCTCCCATTGGCTTAGAGGGAGCTACCCATGATGCTTTTCGTGTGCCTTTGACCCTCATTGGTCACAGACTTCTTAGCACGGTCAGTGTGGAAGCACCTTTACCATTGTTTGGTGAGTTTTTCCAGTTATTATTCATTATTCATCATGGGCCCAAAGAAAAAAATTCCTGGTCTGTCAACAAACACTGAATATGAAAGTGGACCCAAACTGAATGTCTAATCTCACTCCTATTTTGTGTAAATCTCAAGTTTCTATGACAACCCGTTCTTGAATTAGAGCCAATAATGTGATTTTGACCTTTCTGCTAAATGCGACCTTAACCTTTGACCTTTCGAAATATTGATGATTTCATTACATGTATATATGTGTCAGTGTGTGTAATATTATGATAATATATCCAGTATTGATTAAGTTATAGCGTGATATGTCTATGTTTGACACAAACGGTGTTATAATTTTGCGACATGTCACCTTTGACCTCCAGAGATCAGAAAAACTATTGGTCGTAGGCGATTACCCCAATTATGTGAATTGTTGAAATCTTCATTCCGCATCGTTTGGTACCAATCTGAAAGTTCTGTGACCCTCTGTTCTTGAGTTATAACAAATAATATGATTTTGATCTTTTAGTCAATTGTGACCTTGACCTTTGACCTTTACTCAAATGGATCATTGCATCTGATGCACGTTAGCTCTATGTATATGCCTATGTAATACCATGGTGATATCTCAAGTATTCATTGAGTTATAGCATGATATGTCTCTGTGGACACACACAATGTTATTATAATAATCTCTCCCAACCAATATTGGGAGAAATTAACCACAATGGAATGTCAATAATCTGCATGTCTTGTTCATTTTAATGGTTTAATAAATAAATATATTGTACTTTTAACACATAATTCAAACAAAAGGTGTATACTTTTATCATTTTAAAGGGTTTAGGGGGTAGTATGGGGGGGTCTTGGAACCAATCAGGTCGTTTACATGTAAAATGTGACTCTACTTACGTCATGAAAAACACTTCTGCATCAAATTAATTTCGTAAATTGAGGTACTACTGTATTTAGAAAAGACACTAATGTTCTTAAATGCAATAAACTGGAACTGATAATAATAATAATAATAATAATAATAATACATTAACTCCTGGCTGTTGAACACAGTTTCTTCCATTCTAACACATATGTTTAACAGTGCAGTTCAAATGTAATAAAGCAGAGCTGTTGTATTCTTAACCTTCCGCTGCACAGGTGAGTGTATTATACACACTTTACACTTCATGTTATTAAAGCTCATATTATTTTTCACTATATATTTTAGGTCAAAATTGAAAAGTTGTATATAAAAATTTCCTATTCTGACCCATCCACTAAAGTCATTAAACTATAAACACTGTTAAATTTTACCATTTACAGCCTTTTAGCACATTTTAGCATTTAACCTTTGACCTAGAACAGGGCTCTCAAACATGCGGCCTGGGGCCTAAATGCGGCCTGCCAAAGGTTCCAATATGGCCCCTGGGATGAATAATTATACGGTCAAGGTTGTGGAACTGATTTCAGTTCAGGTTCCACATACAGACCATAATATTATCTACAGTCAAATAACAGCATAATAACAAAAAAAAAAATCCATATTTTCTTCTGGGTTTGATGTAATAAAGATAATGGATTAGATTTCTATAGTGCTTTTCAAGGCACCCAAAGCACTTTACATTATTGATCCATTATTCATTCACTCTCACATGCTCCCTCTGGTGGTGGTGAACTACATATGTATCCACAGTTGTCCTGGGGCAGACTGAAGTGTAGCAGCAACAGTCCCTCTGACCACCACCAAACATTCATACACCAGTGTGACTGGAGGCAGGAGGGTGAAGTGCCTTGCCTAAAGACACAGCGGATTGACTAGGACAGACTGGGAATTGAATCACCAACCCATTGGTTAATGTACTACCCACTTTACCAACTGAGCCACGGCCCCCCGAAAATGTGAAAAACAGTTGACATGTCGACAATTACAACTTCAAATTTTTATCTTTGTTTTACTTTAAAAAATAATAATATAATAATAAAAAAAATAAAATATAATAACAATAAAATGTGAAAAACCTGAACAAGTATGAACAACATGAAATGTCTAAAGAAAGTTCACTAACAATTTAACCATTTTTTTGCTTCTTCATGTAAAAATTATATGTTGAAGTAAAATTGCATGTTTTTTTTTCTGGTTATTCCCATCTTTTTTGTTTGTATAGTTTGTAAAATAAAATATTTTCATAATTTTATGACAGTGTTTTGCACTAAATCAAAGACAAAAGTTTGCAGTTATTATTATTTACATGTTTTTCCATTAATTTACTGAAAATTAAATCAGGCTGAATGTGGCCCTGGAAAGAAAATGAGTGGAATAGAACAAAAAAAAAAAAGTATATTAATAAAATTACTAGATGTGATGTAACGGCTGTTGAATTCTGACCAAATACAAACTGAAAATATGAGCTTTTCTATTTACATGAAGTGTCAAGTGTTTGTAATATGTTCGCCTGGATACCGGAGGGTTCACAGGACAAGACAAAATGGTTATTTAATATCGACAAATAAACTCATCAACGCCTGACGTTATTTCCCATCATGCACATGGAAGACGATTCAGCCCAAAGTAGTATTGACATAAACTAACATTATTTCTGACAAACATTATGAATGTTTTGTGTCAATTCCTTCTGTTCTAACTCTTCGTTTTCTTCTCTTTAAACCTACACAAAAATATGAAACGTTTCACATCATATGAAAATAAATAAACACAGAACAGCAGTGATTTGTTTCCGTTCAATCTGAACTCAAACCGCAGAAATGTTTGGCTCCGCCCCCTTTTGCGTCACATGACCTCACAGCAGGATCTTCTCTCGCGTGTCGGGTAGTCTGAGCGCCACCAGGCCGCCGCCCACCAGCGCGGCGAAGGAAAGCAGGATGGGGATGGCTTTGGTCACGCCCACGAAGCTGGCGAAGATGGAGCTGCCAAGAACCGCCGCCAGTTTACACAGAGCGTTGAGAACGCCGAACGCTGTCGCCCTGACAACGGAGACAAAAGATGCAAATACACACAAACAATATGGGCTTTTACTATTATTGTTCATTTTGTTGGATATTTTTATCAGTATTTGTTCATTTCTTTTAAAATTAGGTAAGTTTGGTGAAGTCAGGTTAGTTTGGTCAAAATATTTTCACTTTGTTGGATAGTTTGGTCAGGATTTGTTCATTTCTTTTAGAATTAGGTATGTTTCATTCGTTTTTTTCATTTTGTTGGTTAGTTTGTTCAGTATTCTTTTTTTTAGACTTCGGTCAGAAATTGTTGATTTTTGTTAATTTTTTTGGTTACTTTTGTCAGTATTTGTCCATTTTTTGTATATTGTGGATCAGTGTTTGTTTTTCTCCCCCCAAGACTTCAGTCAGTATTCTTTGGTTGGTTTGGTCAGTATTTGTCACTTTTTGTAAATTTTTTGATTAGTTTTGTCAGTATATGTAATTTTTTTGGGTTAGTTTTTTCCATCTCTATTTTGTTGGATGTTTTGATTTGTGTTTGTTCTTTTTTTTGAGACTTCCATCAGTATTTGTTCATTTTGGTAAAAAAAAAAGTGGTTGGTTTGGTCAGTATATGTTAATTTTTGGATAGTTTTGTCATTATTCGTCCATTGTGTTGCATATTTGGTAAGTATTTCTTAATTTTTGTCCAATGTGTCTAGAAAACATGAACACTGTCTTCAGTTTGTGGCATTAGCTTGTGACACATTGACCTTGTGTGGTTTAACATATTCTTTATTTTAGTTTTCATCTGTATCTTCTCCAGACAACCACAGTTTCACCTCTACCATGGTCCTTGTCTTGCCTTGTTCTTAGACTCATCCCATCATTAGTTCACTGTTAAAGGTGGTACCTCTTGGACGCTGGGTACAGCTCCACGGTCACCACCTCGATGCCGTTCCACGCAGCGACGCTGACGCCGCAAAACAGACACTGCAGAGCGATGATCGCTGATTGGCTGAAGCTCAGAAACAGGAAGAAGGTACAGCCTGCTGATATGAGCATGGATCCACCTGAGAGGACAGAGGACGGACGGGTTAATGGCACAAACAGCGGTGGGTTCAAAAGTCAAGGTTCCAGCCCCACCTATGATCTTCACTCTGCCGATCTTCTCCATGAACAGGGCGGAGATGATGTTGCCGGGCAACACAGCCAGACTCCCCAGGAAGCTGACCAGGTAAATGAGGACGTCGTTTTCCTCCACGGTGTCCAGATGGCACCCATGTTTGTTGTGTTCGAAGGTGGTGTTGTCCATTTTACAGTCGATGAACTTCTCCTCCCACAGATCTGAAGAAAATACAAGAACCAAGACACAACGGTCAACGATTCTGTGGACGTGTCTCACGCACTCAGTTTGACCTGACACTAGCTGGAGAGAACCCTGACAAACCGGCCCTGGACGCATGCTGTCCATGCCCTCGCACGCGTTCCGCAGTAAAATCAGTGATGAAAAACCGCCCCTGTTTTAATGGTAAAGAAGCTCCCAGAACGCACCTGTCCCTCTGCTGATCTCTATCATTGGACTGGCAGATATTTACCTGGTTAAATGTGTGTATTTTAAGTTCCTCTATCAGGCATTTTGTGTTCACACCATCAGAAAGACTCATACGGCCACACCAAACCTGAATTTACGCCTGTACGCCTGTGACGCGCCGCATAAACACCCAGGTTTGGATAGTGTAAAATTCACAGCCACTCCGAATGCGCAACGCCCGAGTCTGTACGTTGGATAAACATCCATCCATCCATTATCAACCGCTTCATCCGGGGCCGGGTCGCGGGGGGTAGCAGCCTAAGCAGGGAGGCCCAGACTTCCCTCTCCCCAGACACCTCCTCCAGCTCTTCAGGGGGGACCCTGAGGCGTTCCCAGGCCAGCCGAGAGACATAGTCTCTCCAGCGTGTCCTGGGTCTTCGCCGCGGCCACCTCCCGATGGGACATGCCCGGAACACCTCCCTAGGGAGGCGTCCAGGAGGCATCCGAAACAGATGCCCGAGCCACCTCAGCTGACCCCTCTCGATGTGGAGGAGGAGCGGCTTTACTCCGAGCTCCTCCCTGGTGACTGAGCTCCTCACCCTATCCCTAAGGGTGCGCCCAGCCACTCTACGGAGGAAACTCATTTCGACCGCTTGTATCCGGAATCTTGTCCTTTCGGTCATGACCCAAAGCTCATGACCATAGGTGAGGGTAGGAACGTAGATTGACCGGTAAATCGAGAGCTTCGCCTCTCGGCTCAGCTCCTTCTTCACCACGACGGACCGATACAACGTCCGCATCACTGTAGACGCTGTACCGATCCGCCTGTCGATCTCCCGTTCCATCCTTCCCTCACTCGTGAACAAGACCCCAAGATACTTAAACTCCTCCAAGGAGAAACATAGATAAACAAAATCTGTCCCGCCAGTTCAGTCTGTCCTCAACTATGGCTCAGATCAGTTGGATCGCTGCTCTGTACCTGCTCTGGAGGACCCATACGTCAGAGGGCCAGATGCCGTCACTTTTGGGTCCACCCAATCCTGCAGAAGCACCTACAGCACGGGGAAATTCCACCACCTCCTCTAGAAACTCTGTCTGGATGGCGTCCGCTTTCAACAGTATTTCAGGCTCAGTTTTTCTTTCTGCCCGGTGTCACGAAAATTTGCCTGAAAAGTTCAATATTTTCAAGTCCAGCGTTTACGCGTATTTGCGGTGAGACGTGCTGCTCCGATGCCCGGATGCTTCAACGTGCCACAGCAACACGTCCAACACACTGCCTGGGGTGACTCTGGGTCCAAACGCATCTCTCCATTGACTTTGTATGTAATCTCCACGTACGAACGTGAACATTTGCATTCGATGTGACCATACCATAACGGACCCCCCCCCGGCAAATCGCACCCAATATATATAAATACAGATGAAGCCCATAAATAAAGTGAACTAAAACAATGACCCTAAACCAGCCCAAAACATGTCTAAAACCTGACTACAACCTTTTTGTACCTGTGTTGTAGAAGACGGTGGATCGGATGGTGCAGTTCTCAAACACTGTGTCCGTAGACCTGATGTCCTCGAAGTGACAGTCTTCAAAAAACGAGTCTTCAAACTTGACCGACTTCATCTCTATACTGATGAACCTACGGGGATGGGATGGACACAAACAAACCAAGAGACGCAAAAATATGGACTTCTACTGCCGTGGCCGCGCAGAACAGAGACATCAAGTCATGGGGGTGGGCACCATGGACTCCTCTGTCCACCTTTACCCTGTGATACACAACTATCACTTCTACAGGTTTGACTGACATCTTCCTCAGTGAATGTGTTTGTGATCATCCTGTTATGGTCGTGAGATCATCATTTCTGTTCAAATGTGTTTTTCTAACCCAAACCTGTAGGGGCGCAATGTGTGTGTGTGTGTGTGCATGTGTGTGTGTGCATGTGAGTATGTGAGTATGTGTGTGTATGTGAATATGTGTGTGCATGTGAGTATATGTGTGTGTGTGTATGTGTGTGTGTGTATGTGAATATGTGTGTGCATGTGAGTATGTGTGTGTGTGTGCATGTGAGTATGTGTGTGTGTATGTGAATATGTGTGTGCATGTGAGTGTGTGTGTGTGTATGTGAATATGTGTGTGCATGTGTGTATGTGTGTGTGTGCGTGTGTGTGTGTATGTGAATATGTGTGTGCATGTGAGTATGTGTGTGTGTGTGCATGTGTGTGTGTGTGTATGTGAATATGTGTGTGCATGTGAGTGTGTGTCTGTGAATATGTGTGTGCGTGTGTGTATGTGTGTGTGTGTGTATGTGAATATGTGTGTGCATGTGAATATGTGTGTGCATGTGAGTATGTGTGTGTGTGTCTATGTGTGTGTGTATGTGAATATGTGTGTGCAAGTGAGTATGTGTGTGTGTGTGTGTGTGTGTATGTGAATATGTGTGTGCATGTGTGTATGTGAGTATGTGTGTGTGTGTGTGTATGTGAATATGTGTGTGCATGTGAGTATGTGTGTGTGTGTGTATGTGAATATGTGTGTGCATGTGTGTATGTGAGTATGTGAGTGTGTGTGTGCATGTGTGTATGTGAATATGTGTGTGCATGTATGTGTGTGCATGTATGTGTGTGCATGTATGTGTGTGCATGTATGTGCATATGTTTATGTGTTTATGTGTGTATGTGAGTATGTGTATGTGTTTGTTTTTAGGTGATTGGTGGCAAATAGATGAGGTGGCATTTAAATGGATCAGGTGTGTATGTGTGTGTGTGTGTGTGTGTGTTTGTATCAGGTGTGTGTGTATGTGTGTGAGTGTATATATTAGGTGTGTGTGTGTGTATGTGTGAGTGTATATATTAGGTGTGTATGTGTGAGTGTATGTGTGTGAGTGTATATATTAGGTGTGTGTGTGTGTGTGTGTATATGTGTGTGAGTGTATATATTAGGTGTGTGTGTGTGTGTGTATATGTGTGTGAGTGTATATATTAGGTGTGTGTGTGTGTGAGTGTATGTGTGTGAGTGTATATATTAGGTGTGTGTGTGTGTGTGTATATGTGTGTGAGTGTATATATTAGGTGTGTATGTGTGTGTGTTTATGTGTGTGAGTGTATATATTAGGTGTGTATGTGTGTGTGTGTGTGTGTGTATGTGTGTGAGTGTATATATTAGGTGTGTATCTGTGTGTGTGTGTGTGAGTGTGTGTATGTGTGTGAGTGTATATATTAGGTGTGTATCTGTGTGTGTGTGTGTGAGTGTGTGTGTATCACAGGGTTGGTTCTGCGTCATAGCCATAGAAGTTCAGTCATATACAGTGTCACAGACTGTATATGTGGGCGGAGTCAGTCAGAGGTGTATATGTGGGCGGAGTCTGTCAGAGGTGAAACATTCATAAAGACAAAGTCACTGGTTTTGTGTTCCATAAACAGTTTCTAGACTGGGGAGGGGGGGTCAAACGGACCGCTAAAGGCTCCAGTCCCTCCCATGGGACAAATTAATGAAATGCAAAAATTACACTGAATATATTAACAATCAAGGATGTAAAACAAAAAACATATTAAAAACATTTTGGTTCAAATGGTTCATTATTTTGTTAATTTTTTATTTTTGTCAAGGTTCAAGGTTCTTTATTTTGTTATTCTATTGGTACAAAATAAATCAAATATTGTAGCCCTTGGTTTAGCTCCGGTTCTGTTTTTGTTTTCATTTGCTTTTCTTCATTTGTATTTTCTACATGTGTTAACGGTTCATTGTTGTTGTTTTCTTTCTTTAGTTGGAAAAAAGAAAACACAGAATGCACTAATATATCCCATTTATGGAATTCTGGGTACCCTTTACCTCACACATCACTAATAAGGGGGTCATTCTATGGTCATTTTGATATAATTCTATGGTAATAATGCCTTTGTAATAGAGGTCTGTACGAGAAACAATTTTCAGTCCCTCTCCCACCTGCAGGTCCCACAAGATTCAGGCATGAGTTGAAAAGTGGCGTACAGAAGACTGATTAGCCGGTGTCGCTCGTGGGGGGGGGGGGGTCCTTCTGATTAAGGCTCAGCTCGTGGATGGCGTGAGGCCGGGCTTCTTGGAATCGGGTTGTTTGGGAATGCAGCAGCAGGTGGTAAACTAAGACTAACGACCGGCAGGAGACCAACAGTCGATGAGGAGCCTACCATAACCTCCTAGGACCTGGCATCCACATATGTGGACTTCACATTTTCTATTGTCTAGAGTTCTCAAACTTTTTTCAGTGATATACACCCTTCGAAACATATTTTTAGTCAAGTACCCCCTGGCATAGGGTTGTCAAAAAAAATCGATTTTAGATACTAAATCAATATTGACCCTTGGTATCTAATTAGATACTAAGTTTCTGGAAAATCGATTTTCGTTTTTATGGCGCGTCGCCGCTTTTTTGTAGCGGGTAACGTTAAGAATTGTAAACAGGCATCAACACGGTCAGCTCTGGCACAGCCGTAATGCCAGCGTGTAAGTTAAAGTCTCTTTTTTTCTCCAGCTGCCTCTGACAGCACACGGGATGACGCCTATGGCAAGCCAAAGTCTTCACATAGCCACGCGTTCTCTTTATTATATCACGCGTTACAGAACGCGTTCTAGCACGCGCACTGGCACGCTATCACGCGTTACAGGACGCGCTCTGGTATGCGCACAATGGCACGCGTTCTGTAACGCGTGATATAATAAAGACAACGCGTGGCTATGTGAACACTTTGGCTTGGCATAGTCCCGCAAGGGGTCCGCGGTGGTCTCCGCGGTGGTCACATGATGCAATACGCTGCCACCCGCGCACATAATCGCTCGACCATAAAGAGTCTTGCAGTTAGCACTGCAGAAGGGCTTGAGCAAAAAGATAGGCCTACCTTAACTTACCAAGAGATAGACATGCATTTATTCTGCACCCGCACTCACTACCTTTTTTTAGCAGTCCATGGAGGACATTTTGAAAGGAATCCTTCACATCTCCAGTATCGAAATTAGTATCGAGTATTATCCTTAGTATCGGTATCGAGTTGGAAATTTTAGTATCGTGACAACCCTACCCTGGCATTAGCAAAACATTTTTGTAAGAAAAAAAAGAGTTATCAATGTCTGATTTTCTTAATCCAAACTTATATCAGTTCTTTTTCTCATCATTTTGACTTTTTTTGTCATAGAAACTTGAGATTGGCACAAAATATTAGGCATTCTCTGATTACTTCTTCATTATAGCACTGGATTAAAATGATTTTGACACCATTGATTAATATCCTTTGAAATTTTTTGCATTTCACAAATTCATCCCAGGGGCCAAATTAGGCCCTTTTTGGCGGGCCCATCAGGCCACATGTTTGACACCTGTGATGTAAAAGTGTATTTTCAAGAACCAAAACCAAAGTGATTTTTTGTGAAATCAGGCTGATGCTTTTCTAAAAACCAGGGAGAATGTCTTTACCCAGTTCAGCGTCATGAGGAGTGAAGCAGCAGAACATGGACGTACAATGGTTAAAAGTGCACTTCCTCGTACCCACCTGTCATGGACAGAAACGTGAAGCCTCCATAAACCTGCGCGGTTTACCGTCTTCACAATGTTAATGACTCGTTACTGACCATTAGCATATGCAGTTAGCAAAACCTGTTAACATATCGCTAATGTTTTAAACACACAAAAAAATGCTAATTTGTGACGTCAACATAAGAATGAAATGATTGATAGAGTAGAAGAATATCACTTATATTTTCTGTTTTAAAGTGTTAGTGATACTTTTTCAGAACAAGTACATTATCCCTCGGGTAAAATGAACTAGCACATAAAAGCAATGGCAAATCCAAAACATATTCAAAAACTCTTCTGAAATATAGAAAAAAACTGCAAAAAATTCATAAAATATCTAAAACATATGCAGAAATATGAATATATATGCAATTAACATGTTTATTCAACAGTCAAACAACTGTTCCATTTAATTGTGTTAAAATATTTTAATTGGATTAATCATGAAGATATATTAATCTGCATTAATCTTGACAGCCCGAAAAATAATACATAAAAAAGTCCACTGAAAAAGACATTGTATATTTTTTTAATTAATAAAATGTGAAAATGTGGAAAAAGCTGCTGTTTAAGGAAATTATGGCAAAATGTTTATTTACTGGGTATGTTTATTTACTGGGTCTCAGGAGGATATATTATTTGACTTGACTGCTGGTGTAGTGAAGGTGTCTATTTTAAATACATGTTTTATTAACTTACTTGTCGTGGATATATTCCCCTTCTTTATGGATCTGATTCTCCAGAGAAAAGTTAAAATGGATTCTCTCCACTCGTTCTTTATGGAAAACCTTCAATGACACAGAAATAGGTTTAAATGACTAAAAACCCTTAAAGCAGGGGTCTCAAACTCATTGTCTTCAGGGGCCACATACAGCCTGATCTGATTTGAACTGGGCTGGAACAGAAACATAATAGCATCATCTATCTATAATTCAACAAAAGTGTGTGTGTGTAATGTGTCCTGTTTGTGTGTGGAACGCCTAACACCTGCACAACTCCACCAAATGATCCAACATGTGGAGGGTGACTTTCCAGCACTATGGTGGATAACAGCGCAAAGTTTCACACCATTACAACAAACAACAAAGATATTAAACTCATTTCATTCTCTTTCTAACTTTGTTGCTCGGAGTGTTGCCGTGCGCATTGCTTATGTTCCGCCCCATGATTTGACTCCAGCTGCACCGTAGTACATTACTAATGACAACTAACTACTGTTACTAATGACAACTAACTACTGTTACTAATGACAACTAACTACTGTTACTAATGACAACTAACTACTGTTACTAATGACAACTAACTACTGTTACTAATGACAACTAACTGCTGTTACTAATGACAACTAACTACTGTTACTAATGACAACCTACTACTGTTACTAATGACAACTAACTGCTGTTACTAATGACAACTAACTACTGTTACTAATGACAACTAACTGCTGTTACTAATGACAACTAACTACTGTTACTAATGACAACCTACTACTGTTACTAATGACAACTAACTGCTGTTACTAATGACAACTAACTACTGTTACTAATGACAACTAACTACTGTTACTAATGACAACTAACTACTGTTACTAATGACAACTACTGTTACTAATGACAACTAACTGGTCTCTATGGGGAGCTTAAGTCTCCGCCCCTTCCAGGAGGCTCATGGGGCCTGAGATTGGAAAATAAATGAATGGTATTAAATGGAAAATAAAATGTTAAAATAGTATCTGGTTTGTCATGTGACCTGAATCACACACATGTTGTAGCTCATAATAAATTATCATTATTGACGTGTGTTTCAACTGCTTCTGTTAACCAACCTGGTAATAATTTCAACTACATGCCTGGAGAACATGTGACGTCCCCACAGACTCCACTCACTGTAGTCTCTTACTAAGCCCACATAAAACCTAATGTTACATTTGCTTCCCATCATAAACAGGTGGTTTGTCTATGACACATTAGATATGTATTATTAACCGCTATCATATGTGAATTTCAGAGCACTTGTCAAACAGAGTCAGAATTTAGCTTGACTCGCTCCATTGCAAATGCGCCATGTCTGTGATTTGCTCAGTAATAATTCCACCTACAATTACCTACTGTGTTTGTGTGAAAAACAGACGTCCAGTGATAATTCGAGTCCCGTGTGAATGCGCATGTCTGTGTTTGTGATTTCAATTGCGGGCCTTTTGTCTTTCTCTGGAATGAATAATGGAGGAAGCGGCTGAAATTGTGTGACAGCATGTGGTAAAAGGAAGATATGGTCACATAATATTTCTATTTATATTCAATATTTACAACTATCTGAAGTTGCCTCTATAGATTGAGTCGGCAGTTTTCCAGAGGGAAGGCCTCCGCTAAGAATTGCACATTGTGTAATCTGGAGGCTGTTTTAATCTGCACTGACCCCGCTCTTATTTTGAAGGCGTGGAGCAAATTTACAGACTGCATCCCTGCCACTGGCATTTACCGCCTTTATTCTTATGCTTACTTTGTTTTCATACTACCTTATTAATGTATTGAGACCAAACAGGATGTTGTGAATTTATAACATATCCAGCCATAATGTCTGGAATTTGCGTGAATTACAGACTTTGGTTTATCGCGTCTGAATGCACCACACAATAACACAGAGGTACGGGGGTAACTGCAAATTACCAGTGGTCCACAGATAATACTGATCCCATCTGAATAGGGCATTAAATGAAAGTTGACTTTAAATGAATGAGATGAACTCCAGCCACAGACGTGTGCTTGTTCCTGCTGGTATTAGAGGGAGTTTAGTTTGACTTTATGTGTCAGTAGTTCAGATTGTAGATAATTAATGATCAATATGTGATGTGAACAGATCATTACCTTAACTTTAGACTGGTACTCCTCATGCTGCAGGTGTTTGATCATGTCAGGAAACCACACAGACAGTCCATAGTAACTGCACAAACAACAACAACTGGACTGTTAATCACAAACCTGTCATTACATCTACACCAAGGAAGTCATGTTTTTACAGCTGTTGGTTGGTTTGGATGTTTGTTTGTTTGTGTACAAGATAACTCTAGAAATTATTAGTTTTTGGTGGTGATCTGAGGGGGGGTAATACTACTACTACAACATACATACATACTACTACTACATACACACTACTACTACTACTACTACTACTACTACTACTACTACATACACGCTACTACTACTACTACTACATACACACTACTACTACTACTATCATACATACATACTTACTACTACTCCTACTATTCCATATCTACTTCTACTACATATCTACCAATACTACTACATACATAATACTACATATACTAATAGTACACATTTACTGATATTACTAAATACTAATTACTAATACTACTACTTACCAAATACTTCTATTACTAGTACCATTTTATATCTACTATTACTGCTACAAATCTAGTACTACTACTACTACTAAGAGTACTATTCCATATCTATGACTATCAGCACATATCTACTAGTACTACTATTGTTACTACTACATATTTACTTGTACTGCTACTACTTCTACTGGACCCGATGAGTAGATTCTTACAGTTTTTACTAAAATATTGAAAACAAAGTTAGGTATTTTTTTTGTGTGTTTTTTCCTTCTCTGTCCTTGGTACCTGTTGGACTGTTGCCATGGTTACCACTCACCTGAAGGCCATGCAGAACCAGATGATCGCCATGAACAGAGTCGCAAACCTCAGCTCAGCAGAAGCAAGAGACGCAATGTTCTTCAGAACCTGCAGAGAACGATGAATAATACATGTGTTCTACTCACACCTTCTGTTCTGGGTATTATTATAATGGATATTATACACTAACACAACAAATACACAGAAAATATACTGAAGTACTCCAAATATACACAAACAAGAAAAGCACTCTGAGTGTAAACCTCTGCCAAGGCAGACCTTCCCCTTCGAATGAACAAACGTCCACCAAGGAGGTGTTCAAGTGAATCTGTTTGTTTGTCTGTCAGCAGGATTATGCAAAGAGTTCATCAAAATCCTTTCAGAACTTTTTGTGTAATCCTGCTGACAGGCAAACTAACAAACAGACAAACTACAAAGCGTGAATCGTACAAAGAGTGAATCATATAAAATCTGCAATCTTGTCCAATCAGGAATCCATCATTATCAGTCATTACCATATTAAATCACCAATACATGTTGAAAACAACAAATGTCTGCTATGACCTTGATGATCAATGGTGATCAATACGGCGTCAGACCAGAAGTAGTGAGTTGATTCGGCTGAAATTCAGTGTCTTTCATCCTTTATTTAGAATTAAGTTTAAAATCCTCCTCCTTACATATAAAACCATTAATGGTATGGGTTAGGGTTAGGGGTCAGGGGTTAATGGTATGGGCCCCTCTTATCCTAAAGATGATCTAGTTCTGTACCAGCCCAATAGAACCATTTGTTCTCAGAAAACAGATTTATTGAAAGTTCCCAGGGTTTCTAAAAGTACAGTAGGAGCTAGAGCCTTTAGTTACCATGGTTACTGTCTTAAGGAACCAGCTTCCCTTTAATATTAAAGAGGTCGACATTTAAAATTAGGTTGAAAACATTCCTGTTTGACAAAGACTATGGTCAGGTTAGTTAAAAACAGACTGAAGTCACAGTTCAGTCTAAGCTGCACCGGGAGCTAGAACGCTGGGGGAAGTACAGACACTGAGTTCTTTCTTTCTCTCTCTCTCTTCCTCTCTCACACCTGTTTTGTCATTTTTATAACTAGTCACCTGGTGCCCCCCCACCCCCACACACACACACATCCACCCCCCCACCCCCCCGGGGGGGGGGGGTGGTGGCTCTCTTGACAGTGTCTGCGTTGGAGCCATGGACGACAGGATCGACAGTGTCTCGCCTGTGCTGACCTGTGACCCCGGACCCCCTCCCTTGCCTGTCTGGTGTCTGGACCAGCCCCCCCTGCTTCATTTTTAATGGACGTTCATCTATAGTTTGTCCGTCCATGGGAGTGGATCTGTCCTTCAATGTGGTTCTCCTCAAGATTTCTTCTTTTTCCCACTGGGTTTTGAAGTTTTTCTTGCCGAGAAGGAGGGTCTAAGGACAGGGGATGCTTGGGACTGTTCATTTATCTCTGTAATTGATTGTGTTTCTGTATGTAAAGCCCTGTGAGAGGACTTTGTTGTGATTTGGGGCCTTACAAATAAAACTGAATTGAATTGAATTGAAATATATTTGTCCCCATATACATGTCAAAGTTTGAATTTAATACCTCCTTGGCGAAGGTACAGATATAACGAAACATTCAAAATATACACAAAAATATACGAAAATGTACTAAAATATGCACTAAAACAAACTAGAATGTCATTAAAATGCACTAAAACATACATAATTTACACTAAAATACTCAAAATATACAGTAAAATGCACTGAAATATACACTTAAACACACTAATATACACAACATAATGCATTTAATTATTCTGAATGTTTGGGTTTACAGTGTGTATGCAGTTGTTGTTGCTGACGTTGTTCCAGTACGTACCAGTTTAGCCAGGGTGAGAGAGCGGACGGCCCAACGCTGGATGGGCGTCCCTGTTGCACTCTGGATCTCAATGAACTCATCCTCAGCTGTTTTAGGAGCCTTGATGTGAGTCACCTGATACAGAAAAAAAAAAACACAAAAAATATAGTTACATACACACACAAACACACACACACATACCTCCACCCATCACCACCAAAATATAATAATTAGTTCCTTGTTCATATATTAGTATTTCCTGACATTTTGCTAATGGATGGACAAACAGCCAAACGAACAGATAATCATTGACAAATACATAACTGTACCGCTCTTCCTTGGCAGAGTAAAACTTCCCACAATTGTAATATATAGGTAAGCTACTGCTATTTCATTCGTAGGGTTATTATTTCCAGCCTCCAGCTGTAGATGTGTTGACACTCACGGTGAAGACCTTCTCCGGCTGACCCTTGGCCCTCCAGTTGGTGTCATGGACCTGCTTCAGGATCATCCAGGCCTCGTCGTGTTTGGCGTTCTGTTACATAAAAAAAACACAGAAAATTAAATAAATCACATCCTGGGACATGAAGCACTAAATCTAGACGATAAAATGTAATACTAACCCACTGCCATGTCTGTGCATCTTAGATATAATAATAATTAAAACATATGCTAAAATACACTGAAAAGCACAAAAGACAGAAAAATATACAAAAATACACTAACACAGAAAATAAAGTGAGATACATATACAATAAAATAAAAAAACATCATCTTAAATATACTACAATATTTATGATGAAGAAAACAGAAAATATACACTAAGATACAAAAACCCTCAAATCTGCTTAAAATACACTGAGATATTCAAAAAGATAGTAAATATACACAAAAAGCTGTTAAAATACACAAAAGAAATTTAATGAAAGAGAAAAATGAAAGAAAATATAAGAGAAAATCTTGGAAATCTGAGCAAATGTTGTATAATCATATGGACATGAGCCTGGATGTGTTTGACCTCTGACCTCCAACAGGAACCGGGGGCTCTCAGGCATGAAGGTGAGTCCGACCAGGGAGGCGATGGCGGGCAGAGCGGCGACCAGGACGAACACCCTCCAGCTGTGGAACTGGAACTCGGTGCCCATACTGAAGCCCCAGCCTGGGGGGGTAAGAAAGGGAACACAGGCTTTACTGTAGGGGGACGGGTTTGAACACCTGTAGGCTGGGTGCAATTTGGTTTTTGCTTGACCCCTGTCTGTCTGTGTTCTGGAAAATATGACCCATGACCTGGATTTCGGACCTGGGTTCTGCCTTGCCCCTGTGGATACGACGCCTTCCCTGTTTTGACCAGTGTCTGGCTTATGGTACTGTTCATTTGGATCTTGACTCTGATTCATCTGATTACCTGGTTATCAAACCTTGCCTGTCTGGCCCTGCTTCTCTTCTTAGTGGCTGTTTCACCTGCTGCCACTAAACCCCCCACGGCGTTCATTACAATAAACAATAAAGCCTTTAAATGTGCTCCGAGTCTGAGAGTCTGCACTTTTTAGTACTTTTTTTTTAGACACTCTCTTGGGGTCATGATGGAAAAAACTTGCTCAGGTGCTGCTTGTGGTTTAGTCCAACTGTGATGACCCATGTTAGACGTGCCCGTCTTATGACTTTTAAATACATAAACAGCTTCACACATTTTGCAGATAACACATCCTGCACTTGTGTTGTCTACATTTACCACCTCCACAAACTGTTCCCAGACTGTACTTTACCCCCTTCATTCACCTTAGTTTTAAATTCGCCTGCTTTTAATTTGTCACACGCTGACTCCGCTGCCGTTGCCATCTGTTTTCTGTCTTGTCAAAACTAGTTCATGTTCAAAAGTTGTATTTTCATATGCACAGCAGAACGAATAGTCTAGGCCAGAGGTGTCAAACATGCGGCCCGGGGGCCAAATCCAGCCCGCCTAAGGGACCAATCCAGCCCTCTGGATGAATTTATAAAACAGTTTTATAAGGTGTTTGCACCTTTATCTTTTGTTTTCACCATGTGACCATTTTGTGAGTACTACAAAAAGTCCCATCTCATGAATCCTTGAGTACTGTGTTCACGTTTTTGTTGTTAAAGTAGAATATGTGTTCCTTGTGCATCTGCTGGCTGCATGACCTGATCAGCCTGGGAGGGGTTTGGTCAAACTGACATTTCTGTTTGTGTCTTGGATATGCAAATGACAAATAAAGTGACTCTGACTCTGAGTTTCCATACCAGACCATGACAGTGGTAAGGACATTCAATAGTGCATTTAAAGAAGCAGCTGAGGACTTTGGTCGACATGTCATTCTCAGAAAGTACAATTAAGCAGCCAGCGAATGACCAGATCAACAGGATATTACCTAATTAAAAAGTATTTTAGTGTCCTTTTCCTTCATTTGTTTACCTTTGAAATAATATGCAAAATGTTTCTTATTTTTCTATTTGAGTGGTTCAATCGCAACCCACCTGAATTTCATTAAAATATTGATCCATGGTTGATCATCACCGTCCACGGGTGCAAAGTTCATCTGTGCATCTCTATTGTGTAGTTGTAGTTACAGTTGTATATTTGCAGCTCTGTGTAGATGTGTAGTTGTGTGTAGTTGTTACCATATCGGGGTATAATTCCCCAGGCAGTGAAGGAGGCGTAGATTCCTCCGATCATCCAGAACATACACAACCAGGACAGATGTTCTCCACGTTTGTCCATCTTCAGGAACTCTGAGAAATACGAGTAGACGATGGGAACAGTTCCACCGATTCTGGAAACACACACAAACACAAACACTGGTTTCATTTGATGAAACTAAACAACACTTTCTAATGATATATAGCAGTGGTTCTCAAATCGGGGTACACGAACCCACATTAAAATCTTTGAAATAATAAGGCGCACTGGACTATAAGGCGCATTAAGTCAAGTCAAAATTTTCTGACTGCTTTTCTAGAGTATTTTTCAGACTATTTTCAGAACATATTTCAGATTATTTTCAGCGTGTTTTTCTGAGTATTTTCAGAGTGTTTCTAGAGTATTTTTCAGACTATTTTCAGAGCATATTTCAGAGTATTTTCGAGTGTTTTTCAGATTATTTTCAGCGTGTTTTTCAGAGTATTTTCAGAATGTTTCTAGAGTATTTTTCAGACTATTTTCAGAGCATATTTCAGAGTATTTTCGAGTGTTTTTCAGATTATTTTCAGTGTTTTTCAGAGTATTTTTCAGACTATTTTCAGAGCATATTTCAGAGTATTTTCGAGTGTTTTTCAGATTATTTTCAGAGTGTTTCTAGAGTATTTTTCAGACGATTTTCTGAGTATATTTCAGAGTATTTTCGAGTGTTTTTCAGAGTATTTTTCAGACTATTTTCAGAGCATATTTCAGAGTATTTTCGAGTGTTTTTCAGATTATTTTCAGAGTGTTTTTCAGATTATTTTCAGCATGTTTTTTGAGTATTTTTCAGACTATTTTCAGAGTATTTTCAAGTGTTTGTCAGATTATTTTCAGCATGTTTTTCAGAGTATTTTCAGAGTGTTTTCCAGAGTATTTTTCAGACTATTTTCAGAGCATATTTCAGAGTATTTTCGAGTGTTTTTCAGAGTATTTTCGAGTGTTTTTCAGAGTATTTCCCTGATATCTGCAGTATTTTGGGTGTTCACACTATGCTCAGTGTTTGACCTGTTTTGCAGATCCCTGTGGACTGCCTGTGGTTATTCTGGGATGTAGACTGTGCTGTGTCAGTGCAGTCAAAGCTTCCGTCTGCATTTACACATGGGTTTGATGCTTCTGTCAGATCTTTAGCGGAGACTCTGATTATCTGAGGATTTTAAAAAGGAACGGTATCTGCGAGAAACTGTTGATCTGTTTTCACTGCTCCACCATTGAAAGCGTTCTTATGTACGATAGCAATGTCTGGTTTACTGGGAGCTCAGCAGTTGATAGAAAATTCATGCAGAGTCATAAATAACTCGATATTTCATTAATTTTAATCAAGCCATTGTATTTTGTATTTTAGTATCTTTAGTTCTATCTTTTTAAGATTATTATTTATTGTATTTATTATATTTCTAAGTGTGTATGTGATGCATGTGTGACTGAAGTACTTTACTGGAGCAGCATTCAATTTTGTGGTATTTTATATGTTTTAACTGTAAAGAAAAAGACAAACATAAACGAGACAGGAGAGAGTATGTCTTTCTCGCGAGGAGAGAAAAGCAGAGCAAATCCAGTTACATTGTTCTACCTTACTCTGAATCTCCTCTGCCTGCAAACCTCTTTTTATTCAGGGAAAAGGGGGGCCCCAAATTTACATGGTCCCGGTTAGTCTAAAGTTTCACAAACACAAAGGGTTAGTAAGCACTTTTTCCTAGGAAGGGATTTACATTCTTGTTTGATGGGTCGACTTCACTTAAAAATTCACCTTTGGTTCCGACATCGTCCTGTCAATAGTTAACTGCACACATTCCCAATAGCACAGGAACACAGACCAACACTTTACCCAATGTACATTAGAACGATAACATTATTATTATGATTATTATTATTATTATCTGTTCTTTGTGCGACCTGAATGTTGTGGAGGACAAGTTGCATTTCATTTTATATTATCCATGTTATTCAAATTGTGCAGGATACTTTAATCAATTAAATCAATCAATCAAATTACATATTACACAATGACAATAAAGGCATTCAATTCAACTTCACTGTAATCCTCAACAAACCAGTCAAATACAAACTGAACAAGCATGGTGCTCCACAGTCAGGATGGCCGAGCGGTCTAAGGCGCTGCGTTCAGGTCGCAGTCTCCCCTGGAGGCGTGGGTTCGAATCCCACTTCTGACAAGCAACCTATTGTGTAAAACTGTTATAATTTGGGTAACAAGCTGAGCTTCAGGCACAGCGTTAAATCAAACTGCTCTCTGCAGTACTGTTGACTGTTCACTCTATGCGTGACATTTCATTTAGTTCTACTAGCTCAAGCATGTCCAAACTATTCCACAAAGGGTTGGTGTAGCTGCCCGTTTTTGTTCCAACCAAGCAGCAGCACATCAGACTGGACTCAATTATTCAACTGATGTCAGTCTTCAGAGTTGATTGGTCAAACTGTGAACTCTTGGTTGGTTGGAACAAAAACCTGTTTGGATATGCCTTTACTAGCTGACCATGTAACATATACACCCTTATATAACTATCTGCTTAGTAATGCATCTTTGATTACATCATCTTTTGAAAAAAATTTGAGCATTGGTGGTTCAGTGGTAGAATTCTCGCCTGCCACGCGGGAGGCCCGGGTTCGATTCCCGGCCAATGCAACAGCTACTTTAGTTACAGCAAAAAAGACACTAAATGTTGATACACTTATGACTGTAATGCTTCACAGTAATTCTATTTAGTGATACTAGCTGAACATATATAAACTATCTAACTATGGAGTGGCCTCTCTTCCCTGGTTACCCATCCATTTTAGTGTTTATTTTAAAATTCTTATATTTGTTTTTAAATCTTTGATTGGTCTCGTCCCGCCTCACCTCTCAGACGACATCCAAAAAGTGGAGAGGACTTTCCCCGACGCTCTGGTTATTGTGCTCGGTGACTTTAACCATTGCAATCTGAGCCACGAACTCCCAAGGTACAAACAGTTTATTAAATGCCCCACTAGGGCAGGGAACACGCTGGATCACTGTTACACAACAGTAAAGGACGCTTATCGGGTGATTCCCCGCGCTGCGCTCGGACTGTCTGACCACGTGATGGTCCACCTGGTTCCCACATACAAACAGAGACTGAAGCTCACAAAGCCACTTGTGAGCACCACGAAGAGATGGACCAGTGAAGCTGTGGAGGAGCTGCGTACATGCTTCGAGACAACTGACTGGGACATGTTCAAAGGAGCCACACACGATCTGGGCGACTACACCGACACCGTGACCTCATACATCCACTTTTGTGAGGAGAGCATTCTACCAACACGCACCAGGGTGAGCTACTCCAATGATAAGCCCTGGTTCACAGCAAAACTCAGACAGATAAGGTATGAAAAAGAAGCAGCTCTGAGAAATGGAGACAGGGTTCACTACAGAGAGGTCAAATACCGGTTTAGCAGGGAGCTGAGGAGGGCTAAATCCGCATATTCAGAGAAGCTCCAGCAGCAATTCACTGCTAACGACCCTGCTTCTGTGTGGAGAGGCCTGAGGCAGATCACTAACTACCGACCTCAGGCTTCAAAGGGACAGGATGACAAAGCCCTTTGTCAGAGCCTGTCCCGATACTACATCCGCTTCGACACCTCACCAGCCACGCCCAACACCCCACCTTCCCCCAGCATCACTGCCCCCATGGTTCCTACTTCAAAGACAGCCTCCCCCTCCTCACCCCCGCCACTCGCGATCACACAACAGGAGGTGCGCAGGCAGTTTGAACCCACGCAAGGCCCCCGGCCCGGATGGTGTGTCTCCCGCCACACTGAGACACTGTGCGAAGGAGTTGACCCCTGTCTTCACAGGCATCTTCAACTCCTTCCTGAGGTCGTGCCATGTGCCTGCCTGCTTCAAAACCTCCACCATCGTTCCCGTCCCCAAGGAACCACAGATAACTGGACTTAATGACTACAAACCTGTGGCGCTCACCTCCGTAGGTATGAAGTCCTTTGAGCGCCTGATCCTGCCCCACCTCAAGTCCATCACCACTCCCCTCCTGGACCCACTGCAGTTTGCTTACAGAGCCAACAGATCTGTGGATGACGCGGTCAACCTGGCCCTCCACTCCATCCTGCAGCACCTGGACTCCCTGGGAACCTATGCTAGGATCCTGTTTGTAGACTTCAGCTCTGCGTTTAACACCATCCGCCCTGATCTGCTACAGGATAAGCTGTTCCAGCTCAGTGTGCCTGACTCCTTCTGCAGGTGGATCACCGACTTCCTGACAGATCGGAGGCAGTATGTGCGGCTGGGAAAGACTGTCGCTGACTGTCAGCGTCAGCACTGGATCCCCCAGGGCTGCGTACTTTCCCCATTGCTCTTCTCCCTGTACACAAACTGTTGCACCTCAAGCCACCAGTCTGTCAAGCTTATCAAGTTCGCAGACGACACCACCCTCATCGGGCTCATCTCGAACGGCGATGAGTCTGCTTATAGGAGAGAGGTAGCCCGGCTGGTGTCCTGGTGCAGCCACAACAACCTGCAGCTGAACGCTTAGAAGACTGTGGAGATGATCGTGGACTTCAGGAAAGGCACAGCCCCTCTGCCCCCCCCCCCGCCCTTACAGATTCCCCCATCACCACTGTGGACTCCTTCTGCTTCCTCGCACCACCATCACCCAGGACCTTAAATGGGAGATGACAATCAGCTCCCTCATCAAGAAGGCCCAGCAGAGGATGTTCTTCCTGCGGCAGCTGAGAAAGCTCAAGCTGCCCTCCAAGATGTTGGTGCAGTTTTACACGGCCATCATCGAGTCCATCCTTACCACCTCCATCACCGTGTGGTACCCTGGAGCCACCACCAGGGACAGACTGAGGCTGCAGCAAGTTGTGCGCACCGCTGAGAAGGTGATTGGCTGCAAACTACCATCCATCAAGGACCTTTACTCCTCAAGGACCAGGAGGCGTGCAGGACGGATCATGGCCGATCCCTCTCACCCTGGACATGCCCTCTTCCCCCCCCCTCCCCTCAGGCAGGAGACTACAGTCCATTCGGACCAAAACTTCCCGTTTCACGAACAGTTTCTTCCCCTCAGCCACCAGGCTGCTGAACACCAAGGGACTTAATCAGACTCCCCAGCACTAAGTACAGCAGCCAACACTGGACACATGACCAAAATAATGCCTCTGTCTCCTTCGCACTGACTTGCACATTGCCCCCACAGAATTGCACATTACATATTTTTACTATATCTATTTTTAACTTATTCTATCTTGGTGCATGCTTATTATTTTTTTATACTATATGTATATATATATATATATATATATATATATATATATATATATATATATATATATATATATATATATATATATATATATATATATATATTTTCTCTTTTCCTTTTGATTGATATAGTATATGTTGAATGTTGCAGCGTTACGCCGAGACAAATTCCTAGTTGTATACTACATGTGTACTATACGAACAATGGCAACAAAACTCTTTCTGATTCTGAGCTGCTCCATCAGTACAGTCCCACCCGGACTCTCAGGTCATGCGACCATTTACTGTTGGACTTAAAAAAAATCTAACCGGGCGCTCAGAGGGGAAAGAGCCTTTTCTGTTGCTGCACCGAGCCTGTGGAATAAGCTGCCTTGTCAGACAAATTTTAGTTCTTTTATTGTATGATAGTTTTTATTTATTTTTATCTGTGTAGTTTTAGCACTTTTTATTGTATTTTCAGATTTATTTTATTACCTTGTTCTGCTTTCTCTCTTGTGCTTTATGCTTTGTAGTGTGCAGCGCTTTGCGTCAGCTGTGTCTGTTTTAAAATATAAAGATGGTATGTGCTTAGTAAATCTTCTTTGATAACATCAATGCGCCTCATATGCGAGCACTGGTGGTTCAGTGGTAGAACTCTCATCTGCTGTGTAGAGGACCTGTGTCTAATTCCTGGTCAATGCTATGTCTTATTTAACTGCCATAAACTATGAAGCAAAACTTTGTTGTTGTCCGTGGCATACTTTAGTACATATGTGAGCATTGGTGGTTCAGTGGTAGAATTCTCGCCTGCCACGCGGGAGGCCCGGGTTCGATTCCCGGCCAATGCAGCTGCTTCTTTAGTCACACTCAAATATAGAAGTTCAATCGATGTAAACGTCCAGGTCACAGTCTCCCCTGAAGACGTGGGTTTGGATCCCACTTCTGACAAGACCCATATTATGTCCAGCTGTTGTAATTTGAGCAACAAGCTGAGCTTCAAACACACTATCTTACTTCAAACTGCTCTATGCAGTACTGTTGTTTGTTCATTCATTTAACTTCATATGTGAGCATTGGTGGTTCAGTGGCAGAATTCCCGGCCAATGCAGCAGCTTATTTAATCACAGAAAAATACAAAACAAAACTTTTCAAAAAAAAATAATGTAACCTATTTATACACAGCCAGATTGGTTTGTCATCTCCAACAGTTTATTAAAATAAAAATAATAAATAACTGTAGCACTACTTAAATTGTATTCCTGAAATGGATCAATAAATATTTTTGATTGTCTGGACATCCTGTAAAAAAATAATAATACAGCAGACCTACGCCAAGGCTGTTGATAAAAAGTCACCATTGTGATATAATTAAGTCATAATTGTAATATGATTATGACTTTTTACCTCCTAATTATAACTTTTTATTTCATAATTTTGAGTTTTTGTCATAATTTTGCCCTTTTATGTCAGAATTATGACTTTTTTGCTCTAATTATGACTTTTTATTTCATAATTTCAACTTCTTTATCTCATAATTATGAGTTTTTATTATAGTCTTCTCACATTTTCAGCTCATATTTTTCCATTATTTAATTTAATTCATGTTTAGGCTTCTTATTTCTACTTGAAGAAATCTGAAATTTAATTTCTATGCATTTGCAGAAACGTTGATATAAGTTAAATCTAAAAGTGTTAAAGATGTGTTACCCGACTCCTGACAGCAGCCTGAAGAACAGGAAGAAGCCGTAACCCTGGGCGAACGATGACAGGAAGGTGAAGATGCAGTTGATCGCCAATGCCACGATCAAACAACGCCGACGGCCGACTTTATCGGCGAGGCCCCCCCATAAGAATGCCCCCACCATCATACTGAGAAAAACCACCAGACCTGTAGAGAAAAGACAGAAGGTAAAGAACTATATACTCAACAGACTATAATATGCACAAATGAATCAGTACAAATGTAGATTGAATATAACATTTGGAGCACCTCAGGGATGAGGTTTAGGTCCTATTATGTTTAGCAAAGTTCATACAACAGGTGCATGAAATGTGTTAAAATTTGTGTTATTTACAAATGACACTTCTTTTTGTTCTGCTGGAGAATAGCAGTAGCTTTTGACATTAATAAAACATTAATAAGTGTTCCCCGGCCCAACAAACCCCCCCCCCCCGAACAGTATCAGTAACTTGATCAACGGTCCTGATTCTTCTACAGTGACATGGTTTGTCTTCATATATTACTATTAAAAACGACAGGAACCATTTGTGACCACATGGTGTGAGGTTCATTTGTTTCAGTCTGAGGTTTTCTTGTCTCAGCTGTTCCGTGTCCACACACTCAGCTGTTTCCTGAACCAACATTTTAAACATGAATGTGAAACGTGTCTCCACTGACAACCATCCCTGACAGATGGACATCCAACAGAGGAGGGAACTGCAAAAAAGCACGCGGATCAGATCCCAGTCATTCCTGAAACCCTGCACACACTGTCTGGAAAACCCTAAAATCTGTTACTATAAATCAATGTAATTGCATTATTTTGTTTCTCACTAAATGTTTGGAGTATTTATAGTTCCACTGTGATCTGTAAGATAGAATGTACATGTGGATATGGTAAACTTAAGAAGAATTTGGGGAAAACGACACTTATTTTTTAACCTATCTGCACTATCTCTATTCATTCCATGTATGGGTCTAGTGGTGCTTCATAGTCAGAGGAGGCGGGGCTAAAAGGTTGTCTTTTAAATCCTCTGTATGCAATAGGACGGTACTACAACCAATCAGTGTAATCTTTAGGATGACGTAGTTAGAGCGCCGGAAAGTTGATGGAGGAGTCTGGAGAAAGTTAGGAATGACTAAACAAAATGGTGGATTATGGAGCTGAACGACTGTTGTCGCTTCTGTAAAAAGAATTTAAAGATTGTTGACGTTTTCTCACGTTCTTCACTCATCTGTGATAAAAGGAAATCTACACCTGTTGTTGTTCTTCTTCTATGGTTGTTTACGGTTGTTTGGCTCTGAATCCAAAATCCAAAATGAGAATTCTAAATTGCATTTTACCCAACTTTTCAGATGCCATCACAACTCATACACAATAATATACAGGTACCAAGTTAAAACTTTTATGGTAACATGTTCAGCAAATACAAACACTGTTAAAAACAGACCAGTTACAGTAATGATATGAACTAAAACAACTAAACCAATGAATATACAAGAGAACAGCTGTAGAATAACTGACCACTGGACTGACCAATAGAACTACTGGCCACTGGACTGACCAGTAAAACTACTGACGACTGGACTGACCAATAGAATAACTGACCACTGGACTGACCAATAGAACTACTGACCACTGGACTGACCAATAGAACTACTGACCACTAGACTAAACCAATAGAACTACTGACCACTGAACTGACCAGTAGAATAACTGACCACTGGACTGACCAATAGAACTACTGACCACTGGACTAAACCAATAAAACTACTGACCACTGGACTGACCAGTAGAACTACTGACCCCTGGACTGACCAGTAGAACTACTTACCACTGGACTGACCAATAGAACTACTTACCACTGGACTGACCAATAGAACTACTGACCACTGGACTGACCAGTAGAACTACTGACCACTGGACTGACCAGTATGCATAAAAAAGCACATAAGCTAATACCGACCAACGTTGTTTATCCCCTTCACAACCTAAAAAAATGTGTAAAGGCTGAAGATGAGGTAAAAACATGGCTCTGATGTAAGTGTTACTGCAGAGGCTGCTGTTGTGACGCTCACATTGACCTTCCAAGGTCAGAACCGAGACCAGGATCGATGAGCCGACGAGTCCGACTGCTGAGTCAGAACACAAACACCAACAGGAGAATCTGAGGAGGGGGGTGGAGTAGAGCCAAAAGGAACAGAGGAACACTGGAATACAGGGTGGGGGTGGGTACACGAGTAAAGTACAGATACCTAAAAAGTCTACTTAAGTACAGTAATGAAGTACTTCTACTTGGTTACTTCCCACCTCTGGGGTTGATTCACATCGAACATGACAAACAATTTTTATATAATAACCTTTGAATTTACACAGGATTTACTCTTTTCTACTAAATCTTTCACCTTTGATGATGACATTAGTGACATTTATGAGCTTTTTTTCACCAGCATCCCTGGTTATAATCACACATTATTAGCCTTATTGACTGATGGCGTTTGCTGACATTAAATGCAGTTGAAATGATGAGAGTAGATGCTGATGCAGTTAAGGGAGACAATCGTTTCCAGTTCATAAATCCTGGTGTGAGTACTGCAGTGTAATTAGCTAATGGGCACTGAGAGGCACAGATGAATCAGCCCTGTGGTCGTACGGGGCTCATTCACAGACATATAGCTCAGTATTAGGTAGGATACGACAGAAGTACACAAGAGTTCATCAGGTCTGTTTGCCCACCATACTATAGAACTAAACATTAGATGTCAGGTCCGTGGACCTTCTGGCCAGTGTTACACATGTTAATTTTGTGACATGTCATCTGATGCGCCATAGCTATATCTATATGCCCATGTAATTTCATGGTGATATTTAGTGTATTCATTGATTAAGCTTGCCCAACATTGGTTGGGAGAGATTATTGTAGTCAGTATGTGTGTGTGTGTGTGTGTGTTATAACTCAATGAATACTTGAGATATCACCATGAAATTACATGGACATATACATATAGCTAATGTGCATCAGATGCAATGATCCATTTGAGTAAAGGTCAAAAGGTCAAGGTCACAGAATGAAGATTTCTACAATTCTCATAATTAATGTTATAACCTGTGGCCAATAGTTTTTCAGATCTCTGGAGGTCAAAGGTGCCGAGAAGGAGGGTCTAAGGACAGGGGATGCCTGGGACTTTTCATGTATTTCTGTAGTTGATTATGTTTTTGTAAAGCCCTCTGAGACGACGTTGTTGTGATTTAGGGCTTTATAAATAAAATTGAATTGAATTGAATTGAAAGGTGACATGTTGTAAAATTAACTTATGTAACACTATTTGTGTGTGTCAAACATAGACATATCACACTATAACTTAATTAATCTTGAAACTGGGACAAAATAGGGGCAAGATTAGACATTCTCTGAATACTTGGCTATAGCATGATATGTCTTTGTGAACACACACACACACACACACTGATTACAATAATCTCTTCCAACCAATGTTGGGTGAGATTAACAACAACCTATCCTTCCAGTCCTTACCCAGCATGCCTTTCTCTGCATTGGACAGACATAAATCCTTCTCTGCAGACGGAAGAACAAACGCCACCACGAAACATTCAACCCCGTCGGCCATCAGCGCCAAACCCAGGACAATGAAGAGTGTCCACTGGAACCTGCCGTGTCCACAGTCCTCCATGATGTCCTCGTACTGTTCAGACAGTTCCTGCAGTTCAGACACGGCGCTGCCTGTGGTTCGAGTCTTAGCCCTGAACCAGAACCAGAAAGACCGTCAGTGATGAAAAACTAACCCTGTAACAGACGGGGGGGGGGGGGGGGGGGGGGGGGGCAGTGTAAAGACAGAACTAACGTCCACGTCCTGTTCTGCTTCAACTCAAACACGGGAGGACATGGTGGAGACAAATAAACACCTGTAGCTGTAGTTCTATCTGGAGGTATAGTTGTAGTTCTAGGTGTAGCTGTACTTGCAGGTATAGTTCTAGCTGTAAGTGTAGTTCAGTGTACAGCGCCTCACCGTGCTGCCCTCTGCGCCGCCTTGACCTCGTCTGGATGTGGAATCCCCTGGTACTCCCCTTCGTACATCTGATCCTCTTCATCGTGGCCTTCAGTGACATCACTCGCTGCGTCCTCTTCCTGTGGAGGGTAGTCACCCTGGTAACCATACCCATCATGGCCGCCTCCTTCTCCGTACGTCCCATAGGCGTCTCCTCTACTATGGTTGTACATTTGGTTTTGATAGGGGTCGGCCATCTTGTATAGTGGGCCTGCTAGGCTAGCTCGCTAACGTTATGGTAAATGAACTGTGGTGAACAGGTAGATCCAACAGGTACAGACTGATATAAAACTACAGCTGCATACTAGTACAACAGCGTGCGTACAATCTAACCTACTAGCATCACAGTCATTAGCATTAGCTAACCTTCTAGCATTAGCACAATGACTGAAACTGACTGAAGTGTTAATGACAGGTTTGTGCTGCTACAGGAAGGTATTTGGCAAGTATTAAATGTGTTTCTGAGGCAGAAGGTTTGTGTTGACTGCAGCGTCATCAGATCTTGTCTTCAGTTTTCATTCCTGTCAAAAGATGAACATAAGTTAGTTTATTCGACAGAATAACTTGCTCCAGTTATTATTCAGTATGTTATAGTTAAAAGCAAACTTGAGTCAAGGCAGGCGAGTCAATACTTTTACTGTAAACATTAGGGCTAGGACGATATGCTTTTATTTAGATTATGCAGATTTTTTGGGTGCCGATTAAATTTAAATTGCGATTGTTTGATATTCTTTATTTTTCACATTTTTTGCTTGCTCTTTTAACATCTGACCAGGTAAAAAAGTTGAATGATGCCTACAGATCATATCAACATCATATGCGAGTCAGTTCAGATTAATTCAGCAGTAATATATTTGAACCAGACTTTGGGAAGTACACTGCTCCATTTATCTGCACATAACACAAATAGGAGCCTTTAAATTAAACTACTTGTGTGTTCCAGAGTTTATTAATATCTTTCCACATGTCCAGCTCTGCTCTTCCCTTCAAAGCAAAAATATCCAAAATGTGTCCACACACTTTTGACTTTTGATGGTGGGGGTTTTTATCATTTTTGTCAGTTGTCCGCCATTCTGTCTTCCCTTCCAAGTTTTTCTGGGAACAGATATAACATCATAGATAGTTGAAGAAAAATATTTTTCCCTCTGCTGGAGACAAGCAGTAATTTTTTAATAAAAAAAAAAAAAAAAAATTGATTTAAAATACATAAAACAAAACGTTGCGATACATATGCAAATCACTTTTTTCCTCCCACCCTTCAGGGCGGCTGTGGTTCAGTTGGTAGAGTGGGTCGCCCAATGGCCGAGAGGTTGGCGGTTCGCGTCCCGGCTCTGGCTGTCCACATGTCGAAGTGTCCTTGGGCAAGACACTGAACCCTGGCTTAGGCCCCCAGTAGGACTGACCATAGACCTTAGAAACCTACTGGTGTATGAGTGTGTGTGTGAATGGGTGAATGAGAGGCTAATGTAAAGCGCTATATAAGTGCAGTCCATTTACCATTCAGTCCATTCACCTGTAGTGTGTACATATACATACACACACACATATATATATTAGGGATGTGACTTTTGGTCCAAAACACTATTCGAATATTATTCGAAAATCAAACATGATTCCACAACCAGACCACACCGGCCTAGACCAGACCTTGGGTCCGTTTTAAACAGCTGCTCAGAACATGAGGTGGATAATAGCAGTATGTTATACTGGACCATGTGTTTATTCTTTCTGTCTGTGTGACTAATATATTGGACATGTATTGTACAGATCAGCCACAGAACACCAGGGAACCGGTATCTCCTCTAGAACCCTCCACATGGTCCAGATGGCTGCTCCACCTCTAACTGCAGGTGGAAAAATATTAAGAGGTGACGTGGAAACCAAACATGGATCAGAATCTCCTCAATGTTAAGTTTCCTGTACATGAAGTGAAGCACAACTGAGGGAAATGAAAACCCATCAAAACAAACCATAACTTCACTTCCTCTCTGTATTTTTCTGATTCCACCCTGTTTTGACCCTAAACCCCCCAAAAAGACAAAACCAGTAAAGAAAAGAAACACAAGCACATAGTCACAGCTGCTTTAATGAACCTGAAACAGACAAAAAAGAAAAAAAAGAACAAAATAATCAAGATAATTAACAAAAATGAACAAAATATTCAATAACATGAACAAAAATGAACAAAATAATCTACAAAATGGACCAAAACAAACAGCAAATGTGGGGAATAACAATATACTTAAAAAAGACTGAACAAAATGACAAAAATATTTATTAAAATGAACAAAAATGTCCAAATAGCCAATAAAAGTGAAATAAACCAAAAAATCTATAAAATGACCAAAAATATCAAGTAAAATTAACAGAAATGACCAAATATTCAGTAAAATGACCAAAAATGACCTAATTTCCAGTAAAATGACCAAATATTCAATAAACCGAACAAAAATATATATATAAAATGAACAAAAATATTCAGTAAAATGAACAAAAAATATCTAATATTCAGTAAAATGAACAAAAAATATCTAATATTCAGTGAAATGAAAAGTGAAATTTCACATTTTGACTCGCAGCTGCTTTAATGAACCTGAAACAGCAGCACATTTACCTGGAATCACCACTCGGGGGTTAAAGGGTTAAAGCCCTCAGCTTCTCTGGGTGTTTGTTCTATTCAAGTGTAAATGTATAAATGCAGAACTGTGACTTCAGAGACAAAGACAACAGATGTATTTGAAAGCATCCAGTCCTTTGTGTGTGACTGTTTATGTTTGGTTGAAGGGGCTGTGATTCCACAGAGCGCACAATGCATTGTATTTCAACAAACCTCAACGTCTTACATAACAGACATCTAAATTTAACCTCCATGACGACCAAGAGGTGAGTTCTGAACAAACTGGGAACTGACAGTGTTTATGATTCTACTGATTAAGACTTTTACAGCTTCAGAAAACTCACTTTAAGCGATATTCTAATTTTCTCTGTTTTGGGGTTTGACGTTTTAATAATCAATAAAATTAACAAATATCCAGTAGAATGAACAAAAATTACAACACTGTTCAGTAAAATGAAATAAAAAGTACAGTAAGGTATACTATGGTACAGTACAGTATGGTTTAATATGGTACAGTATGGTAGAGTACAGTATGGTATACTATGGTACAGTATGTATACTATGGTACAGTATGGTAGAGTACAGTATGGTTTAATATGGTACAGTATGGTTTAATATGGTACAGTATGGTAGAGTACAGTATGGTATACTATAGTACAGTATGTATACTATGGTACAGTATGGTAGAGTACAGTATGGTTTAATATGGTACACTATGGTAGAGTACAGTATGGTATACTATGGTACAGTATGGTAGAGGGTAGTATGGTACACTATAGTACAGTATGTATACTATGGTACAGTATGGTAGAGTACAGTATGGTATACTATGGTACAGTATGGTTTAATATGGTACAGTATGGTAGAGTACAGTATGGTATACTATAGTACAGTATGGTAGAGTACAGTATGGTTTAATATGGTACACTATGGTAGAGTACAGTATGGTATACTATGGTACAGTATGGTAGAGGGCAGTATGGTATACTATAGTACAGTATGTATACTATGGTACAGTATGGTAGAGTACAGTATGGTTTAATATGGTACACTATGGTAGAGTACAGTATGGTATACTATGGTACAGTATGGTAGAGGGCAGTATGGTATACTATGGTACATTTTAGTATACTATGGTACAGTATGGTAGAGTACAGTATGGTATAGTATGGTACAGTATGTGTACTATGGTACAGTATGGTAGAGGGCAGTATGGTATACTATGGTACATTATAGTATACTATGGTACATTATAGTGCCAGGTCAGGTCCCATTGCACCAGTGTTATACCTGGTTAATTCAATCCCAGCAGTGTGACCGATGAAAGTCCACTGAAGGATTTTGCACTTTGTTTGCAGCTGCTGTAAATGTTAAGGCAGATTAGGTTGATAATGTGATCCATGAGTGTCCTGTGGCTGTTTGTTCTGTGGTTTCCTCCACCTCCCACTCCCCTGATGAAGCCAGACCATTACTGGATTAGACCAACACCATTAGTGGTCATGGTGAAGGCCACTGGACTGACTGATCCACTTTGTTCTACACTCTGCTGTTTATCTGACACTGCTTTGTTCAACTGTTTGTTAAACTTCATTAGGTTCTCAGGTTTAAGATGAAGCACAACGACTAAAACCCACCCACTTTATTTAACCCTTAAAGACCCAGACATCTAACTAACTGTTTAATACCTGTTGATCCAATAATCATATTAATCCATGTCAATCATTGGTGTAAAATACACTTCATTTTTTCATGGTCATCAGATACAACCTATTTGGATGTTTCAGAGGCTCTGTAGTTACCGTGGAAACAATGCCACCTCCTCCCACTTCACATAATCTCGTCCCGCCACCCAAAACCAAACACGAGACCTGGGGGTACAGAATCTTCCTCCCCCCTACCATCTGTCACTGATTCGACCTCAAACACTTTTAAATTCATTTTAAAAACTCATGTAAGATTGTTTTGAATGTTTAAATACTTTTATTGTGACTGCTTTTAAAGGGATAGTTCAGTATTACTGACATGAATCTGTATGGGATCAGCCTCTTTACTCTGGTGCACCCACAGTGACTTACCCCCGACAAGTAGTCCCGGCAGGATGTCATTCCTCTAACACTGACACTGACAGGCTTGGTGTGGTTTAACAGCTCTGGAGAGCATATTTATGCGGATTAATATAAATGTAAATAAATAAAAATTTAAAAAAACGCTGCTGTGTGCACAAAGTTTTTATTTTTTTAAAGGAGCTTAAAGTTGTCATTCTGCTGAAAACCAATTTTGGAATCTGATGGGTCACCCAGCGTTACCAACACATCCTGTGTTTGCTGCGTGGTGTGTCCACTCCACTGGATGGATTTACCATCATTCATTGAAAACAGAGAAACCAGACACTCAGAAAATGTCTGTCCACTACACGTCCCCAGCATATTGGCCTCACCCCCTCCCCTATTACCGCAAATCTGCAGTAGCATTAGCATTAGCATCTACAAGAGCAGACGGCGCCACAGTAGCTGCTGCACAAACTGGAAAAAACTGTTGGATCAAACTGGTTCATGTGTCTCTGTGGAAATAAAGCCTCGATTTACAAAACAAGTAACGTCACCAAACCTAGTTGGATGTTACTCTGGGATGGTAAACACACACAGAGCAAGAGGGGAGGGGGGGAGTGTTCCTTCACGCATTCTGAGCCAATCACAGACGCCTCATCACCATGTCATGGACATGTATGAGGAAGGACGGCCATGGCTCAGTTGGGAGAGCGGGTCGTCCATTGACCGAAGGGTTGGCGGTTCGATTCCCGCTCTGTCCTAGTCAGTCCGTTGACACCTTGCCTCCAGTGTCACTCACACTGGTGTATGAATGAGTATGAATGTTGGGTGGTGGTCAGAGGGGCCGTAGGCGCGAAATGGCAGCCACGCTTCTGTCAGTCTGCCCCAGGACAACTGTGACTACATATGTAGTTTACCACCACCAGAGGGAGCATGTGAGAGTGAATGAATAATGGAACACTAATGTGAAGCGCTTTGGGTGCCTTGAAAAGCGCTATATAAATCTAATCCATTATTATTATTAAGTAGAAGTAAACTCTGTTCCACCTCCAGTCATTTTTCTACCCTCCAAAAACAGCTGGAAACAAAGCAATCCAGACATTTTTTTAAAATAGAACCAACACACAATGCATTCAATAACAATGGAGAACACAGTAATATTAATGAAATAACCATGGAATTACTCCTTTAAAAAATATGCTTTTCAAAAATACCTGGGTTTGTGTAAACATAGGCTAAAACTACACACATTAAAATAACCCATGAACCACTGATGCTGAGTCACATCCACTCTTTCTAGATTATTCTGTCTGGGATACGAACAGGAAATTAAAACTGATCTGTGCGATTTGGTCTGTCACATGACCCCCCCTCATCTCTGTGTAATAAAACACAATGAATACAGAAACAGAGCGAGCAGGGCCCCCTCCTCCTCCTCCTGGCTTCCATTCTATTGAAGGTCTTTGATGGATTATGTGTAAAATAATCAGTGGGTGGTTCTCTCCTGCTTTACCATGTGTTTACACAGATGTGTTTGTCCACATAAGCCAATATAATAAATACAGATAACATATGATCACCAACAGCCCACACATCTGATAAAGGATTTAGTGTTTAACAAGAAGAAACAAAGTTAATAAATATAACTGTCCACATAACACTGACACATTAACCCTTGAAAGACCACTGTTATACCAGGCGCAGTACATTTATATACTGGATAATGCCCTATTCACACGGGATAAATATTATCTACGGACCACTGATAATTTGTGGTTAAATGTTCATTTCCACTGTTGTAATATGGTTTACCTAGACACATCAAGATGAGTTGCATGTTTGTTGGCATTAGTCGCTATTGCTAGCGGCTAGCAGTGACTAATGCAAAAAAACATGTAATATATCTTGACATCTTTGGCATCTTTACAAATAAAACACTCACCCTGGTGAAGACCAAACAATAAGCCAGAACCTTTTGGTACCGAGGTTGTGGACCCACCCACTCACAAAAATGTTCTATGTCTCCAAACTTTTCTAGTCTTTCATCTGCTGCTGGTGTAGAAGGATGTCTGCAGGACCAGGTACTTAGTAATATCCACAACACAGTTTGTTGGAAAATCTTTGGGTTCTGTCCCAAACTCAAAAACTCAACTCAAACTTTCATCAGATACGGGTCATGTCTAATAAATTTGTAACTAACTGTATGTATTTGTGTTTGGATAATGGATCTAAATCCACACAATAAACACTTTCTTCAATGGTTTCCTCCATAGCGACAGTCTCCATGGTTACTTACTGCCCTCCAGCTGAAATCACAACATCATCATAGCCATGTGACTGACACCTACCTCTATTACCTACTGTGTTCTGCCCTATTCACATGGGATCAGTATTATTATCTGTGGACCACTGGGAATTTGCAGTTACCCCCGTACCTCTGTGTTATTGTGTGGCGCATTCGGATGAGATAAACAAAAGTCTGGAATTCCCGCAAATTCCAGATATTATGACCGGATATGCCATAAGTTCACAACATCTTGTTTGGTTTCAATACATTAATAAGGTAATATGAAAACAAAGTATGCATAAGAATAAAGGGGGGGAAAATGTCATTGATAGGGATGCGGTTTGTAAATTTGCTTCACGCCTTCAAAATAAGAGCAGGTCAGTGCAGATGAAAACAGGCAGTTCTTAGCAGAGGCTTTACCTCTGGCAAACGGCCGACTGAATCTAAAGAGACAACTTCAGAAAGTTATAAATATTGAATATAAATAGAAAAGAATAGAAGCACGTTATTGGTCCCACAATTGGGAAATTGCTTTACACATATAGAAAGAAATATATGGACATTTATAGAATACCTGGGAGGCATGAGTGCTAACCTCTGCAACACTCACAGAGTAGACCTCCACCAAGGCAGGACCTCCTGGGGGGACTGTATCACCACCAAAATCTAATTGTAACTTTTACACTTGGGCCTGGTTTTGGCCCATGGGCCTTATGTTTGACACCCATTACCTAAAGGCAGAGTAACCGTAACAGGACACCACATATGACAAAAGCAGAGGCGTGAGAAATACAGCAGGCATACGCTCTGAAAACACAGCATCACACACAGTAACAGCATGACTTAAAACCACATGAATGACTAGATTCTACTTCCTGTCAGTCCACATCACACAGGACGTCAGAACCTTTACATGTACACTTTAGTTGACCTATGAACTGGAGGTAGACTAAACCCTTTAATACTTCTGTAGTCGTAGTATAAATCACGTGTACATGTGTATAATGGGTTTAGATTTAAATCCTGTCTCCTCCGCTCTCATAGGTGGTGATATTCAACTGTTCATCTTGTTTAACTGACACTGTCACAGAGGCTGTGTTCCAACATCTGCACTTAACGTCCTTTCTGCCCTGCCTTTGGGTACGGAGGGCGTCCCATTTCTAATCTCGGTGAAGTTAAGCGTACTGCAAGTACCTGGATGAAGCCCTAAAAAGCCGCCATTTTTTAAGTGTTGAGTTGTGTACACTTTTTGTTCTCAATGGCCGCCATATTGTCTACATATTACCTACGTAGAGGAAGTGATGTGAAAACTGCCCGCTGGTAGAACATCTCTACTACAGACTGGTAGAACATCTCCAACATCTTGGTGCACACATCGAAGGAACTGAATCTGTTCATCCCCTTCTTGTATACAGCCTCAGTGTTGGATCTCCAGTCTGGTCTGTTATTGATGACCACTCCTAAGTGTGTGTGTGTGTGTGTGTATGTATGTATGTATGTATGTATGTATGTATATATATATAAAATCAAGATTTAAGAAAAACTATCTGGGCTGTAGTTGTTTGAGATCTGTTCTATTTTAATTCTCTTCTTCAGTTTTGTTCTACTGTATCTATTGTTCATTGGATCAGTACTAATGTGCACGTGCTACCTTCCTCTTCAAGTTTCATGCCTTTAATTACATTATTCATGGAACTCAAAAGGACAGTAATAATTCAAATCTGCTGAATGTTAATTGTTTGACTCTCACCCTCACTCTCCTTGTTCATTAACTAGTTCTTAAGTCCATCTACTTTACTACACTGGTTAATGATGTGGTAAATACTAGACCTAACCTGTCTGGTGCCAAACAGGCAGGTCTGACCCATAATCCTTTGCAGGCAGCCTGTGTAAATTAGATGACATAATCCCCGTTTCAAAGCATTCTCTATTGTTAGTGCGTGTACGACGACTAACCCTGAATAAAAGCAGTCAAGCGTCCAAACCCGACCTGAGCCCTCATCTGTTCATCCACTAATGATCTGTCTCATCCACGCAAACCAAGACACTAGGAGGAAGGAGAGGAGACGTCATGTCTGCTGTTTCAGATCAAACTATGTTCTCTTACAGTACATGTTAGGTTCCTTTTGCACATGTTCAGTGACACCCATGTCTTTGCACACACCTGATATTCTTTCTCTGGACAAAACAGTGTCATTTTTGTGACTAATATGCATCTAGGAAACAAAGAAAACTTGAAAGCACAGAACATATGATGACCCTAGAAAATAAGAAAAAAAGGAATTACACAATGAAAGTCATTTTACTTAAAATTAATAATTTACATCTGACAAAAAAATCAGTTTTTGAACAAAAAAAAAATCTATTTAAAAATCGCAAAACAAAAAATTCTGATACAAATGTGAATCCATTTTTTCCTCCCACCCCTAGTATAAATGTACATAAACCAGCATAGATGTGGAATAACACCATCAGATATATTAAAAACATGAACTAACCAGCACTAAAAGCCTCTGTTTTCTGATTCATCTGGTTAAAATATTTAAGATTTACCACATTTAATGTGAGAAGAAGATACTTTCTGAATAAATTGTAGAACAGTGTAATGCTACAGCCACACCAAACGCTTGTAACGCACCACCTAAACACCCGAGTTTGGATGCTAGATAATTCGCGGCCACTCTGAAAACAAAACATTGTACACTCCGAACATGCAACGCACGAGTCTGGACACTGGATAAACACAAATAAACTAAATCTGTCCCGCCATTCCAGTCTATCCTCAAGTATGGCTCAGATCAGTTGGGTTACTGCTCTGTACCTGCTCTGGAGGTCCCATAGGTCTGTGACCAATCGCTTTTGGGTTCACCTGCACAAGCGCCTGCAGCACGGGGAATTCCACCACCTCCCCCAGGAACTCCGTCTGGATATCATCTGCTTTCACCGATATTTCAGGATCAGTTTTTCCTTCTGCCACCTTCCGGGTTGGTCCGAGCGTCATACATCATTCCATCAGGACGTTGGCAGCATCTCAACACTAATTGTCTTTCATAGCACGATGTCACGCAAATTCACCTGAAAAGTTCAATATTTTCAACTCCAGCATTTACACGAATTTGCACCGTATAAACTCCTCCATCGCTTTCAACACACCGCTCAGGTGAATCTGCATCAAAACGTGTTCCTCCATTAACTTTGTATGTAATCTCGATGCGCAGATGTGAACATTCGCGTTCGGTGTGGCTGTACCATAAGAGTAGCCTAAATATTCAAGTCTTCCAGTGAAATAAGCAGAGGTGGTTAAAATATATTCTGCACTGAAGTAGAAGTACAGCTACTGGTGTGAACAAATACTCTGGTAAGAGCAGAAGTACTGATTCCACTCCTTTACTTAAGTAAAAGTAAAAAAAAGATCAACTTCACAATTTTAATGAAGTAAAAATTAAAACTGCTTTTTTTTTGCTTTGGATCAAATAATTTATCCAGGAATAAACAGAAAAAATGTCAAAAATATCCCAAAATAAAGCCTTTAAAACTGAGTTACTGTGTGGATGCGTTTTATTGGGTCATGGTACTCAGTTCAGTGGTGTGGACATTTAGGAAAAATTCAAAAGTCATAAATAGGGAGATTAATAAAGCATAATTCTGAGATAAAATAATCTAAATCATGAGACAAAAAGCAAAAATTAGGAGATAAAAAGTCATAATTATGAGGGAAAAAATTATAATTATGAGATAAAAGGATAATTATGAGATAAAAAGTAAAAAAAAAATTCATATAGTCAGTCATAATTTCTGAGAATGTAAATGTATGTTTGTATAATGTACAGATATTTATACAAAAATGTAGGGAGAAAAAGTAAAAAGTTTCCAGAAAAATAAATACTCAAGTAAAGTACAGATACCTAAAAACTGTACTGTACAGGTTACAATGGAAGTGAATGGGCAGTTCTTAGAGGCTTTCCCTCTGGCAAATGACCAACTGAATCTGTAGAGACAACTTTAGGTAACTATGAATATTAATGTACATGTGGGTTGGTGTGACCATATCTTCCTTACCGCATGCTGCCACACAATTATTCACACCAGAAAAAGATAAGAGTCGCACAATTGAAATCACAAACAGACATGTGCATTCACACGGGACTTGAATTATCACTGGACATCTGTTTTTCGCTCAAACACAGTAGACAATTTGTGGCAGAATTATTACTGAGCAAATCACGGACATGGCATATTCGCACGGGACTAAGAAATCGGACATTCTCCCTAATTATTCTGAATTAAATGGTAAATGGTCTGCATTTATATAGCGCTTTTCCACCTTCATGGCGCTCAAAGCACTTTACAGTAGCTTCACATTCACCCATCCACACACACACACACACACTCATACACCAGTAGGTTTCTAAGGTCAAAGGTCAGTCCTACTGGGGGCCTAAGTCAGGGTTCAGTGTCTTGCCCAAGGACACTTCGACATGTGGACAGCCAGAGCTGGGACGCGAACCACCAACCTCTCAGTCATTGGGCGACCCACTCTACCAACTGAGCCACAGCCAGTGGTCCATAGGTAGTTATTATCTCGTACGAATAGGGCATTAGTTACTTCCACCTCTGGAAATAAGGCTCAGTCCTGTTGAGGTAAAACTAGAGATGAATTCTCCGCCAGCTGTAGCCAGAGTCTCCATTACGACTAAATGCTCAGTGACTCCAGATGTTCACGACCACAGTTGAATGAGCCAGTAGAGGCAGGATGAGCACTGGCAAATACACACAATAATCCTGTTCGGTTTAACTGGTGAGGCCCAGGGACACGCAGTCCCTAAAATCAAAGAAAAGCCCCACAGTGAGCACCAAACCCAGGTGGGTGGAAGGACGCCCACACACACTAATGGGCCGCCTTATAAATGTTGCAGGTGAAGCTTGTCCTGTCATGAATATTGGATGAAACTTTGGCTTCCTTCAGGCGTGGAGCTCTCACATGAGTCTGGAGCTGCACCGCCTGATCAGAACCAGCCCTGAACATGGGCTCACAGTTTTTGAGGACGTTCATTTCCGTTCCCTTCAGGTTTTCATGCTACACATATTTTGAACAGATACCTGACGTCTGAGATTCACTAGTGTTTCCACAACAGTGAGTTCACACTTTCTACTGATTTAACATTCTGTCCAGAACACTGTCAAAGAGTCTCACTCGGTACGTTTACATGCACTTAAGAGAAATTAAAAACACTGCCTTAATCCAACAAAAAATTTACGTTTTCTAAGTCATGTATACAATTTATGTACTATAGTCGAATCCAACTAGAGATATGGAAGTGGGTCTAACCAAGTCAGATAATGTGGTTCTAATGGAGCTTCTCCACACACGTAAACGCTGCTAACCTTAGCTCCACCTACTGACTGGCCTGGACACGCCCCCTTCAGGAAGTGACCAGACTCACCATGACAACATGTACATTACTGTAATAAATCAGAGTTTTAAAGCATTTGTACCAAATACACCGAGCTGCTGCATGGTTCTGGTCCATATCTTCATGGTTCTGCTCCATACCTGTATGGTGACATCTATTAGTGGAACATTTTACCCTATTCACCTGCAGTGTGTCACCTTAAGATCCAAACTGTATTTCTAAATATCACAAATTGAATTTTTAATGATCGGCAGCTTTTAATAGAAACAAGTGCAAAGTGAAAACTAGGAAAAAGTACCAAACACTGACAACATCAGCAGCATCACCAGACGCTACTGTGGTTCTCTGTGACACAAAAGATGTTGTGCAGCAGGAGACGATGAGGGGAGTCAGTTCGATGGCAATTACACCAGAAAGACTCAGCAACACATCAGTCGTAATCCAGGCTCCAGCCCAGAGGCATTGTGGGAGTTTTACTGTACAGTCCTGTCTGTAGTTCTGCTTCTGTAAGTTGCAGTGGATATTTATTATTTAAGGAGTAGCTCATCTATCTATACTGTTACACCCACATTACACTCTGCAACTCAGCCAGGAAGACTGCTTTAAACCCAGCCCAGATCCACCAGTTAAAGGCTAAACCCAGTCCAGATCCACCAGTTAAAGGCTAAACCCAGTCCAGATCCACCAGTTAAAGGCTAAACCCAGTCCAGATCCACCAGTTAAAGGCTAAACCCAGCCCAGATCCACAAGTTAAAACCTAAACCCAGCCCAGATCCACCAGTTAAAACCTAAACGCAGCCCAGATCCACCGGTTAAAGGCTAAACCCAGTCCAGAAGACAAAAACAACACAAAAAAACTGCTAAATTTTGACTGAAAAAAACACAATAAGACAAAATAATTGGATACAAAGACAAAAAAGATGCTATAAGATGAAGGACACAATAAGACTGAAAAAGACACGACAGAACAAAACTAGATCACTCAGAGAGCGCAGATCTTAGTGAAGCAGCACCAGTCTGTGCTAACGCTAACGCTAACACATTAAATCTGCCAAGGTTTGGATCTGGATGTTCAGAACTTATTTATAAACTAGTGTTCTGTGTTCACTAACCATTTATTTTATGGCTCATTAACAATCCCTTAGAGGGTTTAAAAACATTCCCAGAAATCCTGGGTTCTGTTTTTCACATATGTCCATTTGAATATTCGACCACGTATGACGTCACTCTGACGTTATGTGACGTCGCACAACGACCAAATGTCACATGTTAGATCTAATGTTAAATATGAAGCACAAGATATTGTCTGATTTAACTAAATATGTCAATAACCTGCTTTAAGGTAAAGGTCATACATTTACCAAATATACCATTGGTGCGACATCATGTGACGTCTTTTTGTGACGTCATGTGACGTCTTTACGTGACGTCATGGAGCCTATGGGTGTTATCTCATCTGAGGTCAGAAGGTCAGACGAAGTGAAGGAAAAAAACAGCTGATACTATCTGGTCTGAGATATCACCACTGATGTGTTTGAACTGTTGACCTTCACTGTGACATTAACCTTTGACCTTTATAGCTCAAAATTTAATGGTCTCTTCCTTGACACACCATCAATCATCTCTGAAGGTTTCATCAAAATCCATCCATAACTTTTTGAGTTATCTTACTGACAATCAAACGCATAGTAAAACATAACCTCCTTCGTGGTGGTAAGAATGCAAATGATCCAAAAATTTTCACAAAGGAACTGTAAAAATTTGATTGAAAAATCCAAAAAAGATGGAAAAAGACCCACTAAAACCAAAGATGCAATGAGTCAAAAAAACAGACAAAATACAATAAAATTAAAAATATGTAACAATATGAAAAAGAGGGAAAATGATTTGTTTTAAAAAACAAAGAAGAAATACAATGAATGAAATGAAAAAGACAATCATAATTATCAAATAGAAATGTGTAAATAAGGTCAGAAAAGGAGATGCTTGAGCTGCACTTCTTTTCTGTTACTCTTATTTTACATTTTTTCGAACCTTTTTCATCCCAAACTAGTGACAGGATAAAGCAGCAGAAAGACAAAACCAAACCTGCTCACAGAGGAAGTTCCAGACTGGTGCAGGTCATTTAGAGCAGATTAATAATGCATTAAGTTCTATCTACAGCAGGAAGACAAGGCAGACATTCATATCCAGCGTTCTGCATCAAACTGGAGCACAAAAAAAACAGCAGCAGCATCGTCATCAGATCTGAGACCAGCTGCTTCTACGCCAACACCTCAGCTACACTTTTCTATTTACATATTCAGGTTCCTCTGTGATAAATATAGCATAAAATAACAGTGGGAGAGACGTTCAGTCCTGGTTCTACTGCGCTGATCTAACCATGTTGTTCAGTTAAATCCATGACCCCAGGCCCCTTTTACACCTGGGATTAGAATATGATCTGTGTGGATAATTATCAGGAAAAAAAACATCAGTGAAACGTCAATGCATGGAGCTGAGGTTGGTGGAGCTCCACAGCGTCACATTTTCACCTACATCATGTCTTTTTAATAAGACAGTGGAGGCTCGTCACAAATGGTGAATAAATGAGAGTGGATGCAAAAGTCGCATCGACCGACAGACAGACAGACCGACAGACAGAGACAGACAGATAGATAAACAGACAGATTTAGATTTATAGTCTGTTCCACATTTAAAAAAAAAACAGAAATTCTTCTTTGTCACAGCTGCTACAACAAACAGTCCTCCCCATTAAAAACACAGTGCCACAATTAATAGACATGAATAAATAAATAAATAAAATAATTTTCAAAAAACTAAAAATGACACAGACAAGCAGGATAGAGGGTGGGATGGGAGTTTTCAGCCACTGGGGTGGGGGGGGTGGGGGGGTGGTTAATGATGATGCTGGGGTCACAGTCACAGGTTATTTAAGGCCAATGGACTAATGCGACTGAGTTCAAAATAACATGGTGGAATCTGATTCAAAGGCAGCATTATAACTATACCTGCAGTCTAGTTTACTAGATTCCCTGAAAGTGGCCGACCAATCACGGTGAAGTATCGAGACAGAGGGCGGGCATAACAAAGTGATGCTACGACAATTCAGAGAGAAAAAAACGGGAAAAAAAAAACATAGAAGCAATTTTTACTTTATCTGATCATTTTTACTTATCTCATGATTTTGACATTTAAGTTCATAATTTTAACTTTTTATTTTATAATTTTAACTTCACTTAATGCACCTCATAGTCCAGTGCACCTTATATATGAAAAACCTAAAAAATAAACCATTCATTGACAGTCTGCCTTATAGTCCAGTGCTGAAAATACTGTATATTTACATGTTTTTAAAAATTAAGATGAAGATTGGGGATGGCAGGGGGCACAGCTGCTTGTTTTTTTAGGGGAGGCTCACTATCCCACAATTGAAAATCACTGGTTTAACTTTTTTATACTGTGTTTTTACTGAGTTTTGTTCATGGAATTGATGTGTAGAGAAAAAAAGGAAAATAACTAAACTAAAACTACTAAAACCAAATGCCAATAGGAGTCAATTTTTTTTCACTGTGTTGTCTATTTTGTTTATTTTTCTACATTTTGTATTTTATTTTATTATTTCTTCTCCACTCTTGTTCCGTTTGTGTCTTATTTTGTTATTATTATTACTTATTATTTAGTTGGTTTATTATTAATTTGTGTTGTTTTTATTGACCACTTTGGCTGTTTTTATTCATTTTGTTTATTTTTATTTGTATTTTTTTTATTTACTGTGGAAAGTTTCAGGTGTTAAAGGGTTAAATGGACCAGGTTAGTGCTCAGAATGAAGTCTATGTTCTGCTGTAGATCAGTGTTTATTCCACTGCACACAGTAACTGTTACAGATACAGACATGAAAAAGGATGTAATGTGAGATGAGTGCATGCATGTGCATTGATTACATAATATTGGCAGTAAGAAATCCCCAGTGAATAGATGCACCAGTACTTCCTGTCATTTATTAATACATTCATGTTTTGGATCCACTGTCTTTCTTTGAATGGACTTTAAAGGAATATTAACCTGGCTTGGTTTAATATTTAATATTTCTAGTAAGTGTTTATCTTTCACTGACACTAAAGTCAAAGTCACCTAACCTCAGAAGGACTGGCATTTTTAAAAAAATTAAAATATGGCAAAAACTACCAAAACAAGTAGAGGAGTCACTATGGAACAGTCTAGATAAAGACCATCATATTTATTTTATGTTATACAGGTTGTTTAAAAGCACAAAGACACTTTTTTATTTTGTACATTGCTTGATTATTAGAGTGGGCCAAAGTGCATACACAGTTCTTGATATATTTTTAATAATGTTTTTTATTTTGTATTGCCGGTTACACTTTCATTATTTTAGGACAGACATTTTCACTTTGAAATTCAGTATTGTGCAAGCAGCAGTACAAAACCAAAAACAATATAAACATATATGTGACCCTCCAGCATAAAACCAATCACTTGGATCAAATTTCATAAATTCAGATTTTATATTTATCTTAAAGTTTATTAAAAATGTTTGTGACACTAATTCAACCAATCAGAGGCTGTTTTTCAACATCGCCATAGCAACAAGGGCTTTAGTTTAGTGTAGAAGGCTTTGTTCTGAGGCCTCCCATTGGTTCAAATCTATAATTATATAGATTTCTATTCAAGGGTTGTCTAGAGGGAATCCCCATCTTTCCAACGGTACCAAACATGACGGGGAAATACCTAACGCCAGCGCCAAGGAAAGTCGTGTTTGGAGTCGATTTGTCTTAGTTTTAGACTTAATTACTGTCAGAGTCAGTTGTTGTTCTTCCTAAAAGACATGATTTGAAGAAGTTACGCTACGAATTTAACAAACACTCATAGTTAGAAGTGTTCAGGAGACATTTTACTGGGATTTTATCAATAAACTTTAAATTAAATCATTTTGACCCATATAACATATTTGAGGCTAAAGTTAGAAAAACTGCGGTGACTGAACCACTGCTTTAATGATGGACGGACACATATCAAGAATTGTGCAATCACGAAATGACATGCGAATCAACCTATACACTTAAAAAACTCAAATATTGGCCCTTAACCCTTTAAACTTCCACTCAATTTTAGCTAGCTAAATTGAATGTTGTTCTTGAACCATTTTAATAACATGCAGTTGGTGTTTGATTATATTATAAATGAAAATATTAAGATGAAAACTGGGATATTGGAGGCAGGTCCTGTTAAATGATGTAATGGCCATTTTTAGATATTTATTGATGGGGTTTTTTTTCATCAAATATTTTTCATTAGGTTTTCAGCATAAACATAACATAGCATTGGTTCATGAAACTTTTCCATATGTTGAATGAAGAAAAATGGCTGCATGCATATCGAAATTGCAAAAGGTAGTTGAAGCAATTACAAAAAATGAAAGAAAAAGAATATTAAAAAAATAACAAAAATAAAATGTATTGATGTTTTGATGTGTTTTGGACAATTTTTCTTGTTTGTTTTTATGTTTTCGTTGGAATATGGTTCCTCTGTGGATAATTATGAGACATAAAGGTTCAGATCTGCTGTTTGCCATTTGTATTTTGAACAAATTAGTGATTGTACCTGCTGTGGTTATTTAATCTAAAAGTGGTTTATATCTGATGAGAATTTCCGTTGTCAAACTACATTAGGTCATGTTACATTTGAGAAAGCTTTGGGTAGGTTGATTAACATTTTTGAGCGACTACTTCCGGCCCCTTAGATGTTTAAAGGGTTAATATATGCATACACAGACATATACACACATACACGTGCATTTAAGCACATAAGAACATATACACACATACATACACACATATTTACACACATACATACTTACAGTTTTATTCCACCATGTAGCTTATTGCACTAACATTATTGTTGGTTGTTATTTGCCACCAACAACTGCAACTAATGCTTATTTAAAGTGCAGTCAAATCCAGTTTAACAGTTTCTTACCAGATCTGAGCCCGTCTGAAGTTTCCATCCAGTCAAATGTGTCCCGACTTGGCATCGAATCTACACAGAAAACATAAGGGGAAGCGTTCAAATCCTCAGATGGGAGTTTGTTTGTGTTTCCGTGCAGAGCATCACTTACACTCAGCAGCCGACACACAGTGACAGGAGTTAGGGATTAGAAGAGGAAAGGGTAGCACCTCCCACCCCCCTCCTCCTCCTCTCTGCAGCACTCCTCCCTGTCGCCACCCCCTTCACCCGTCACATGTACGGTGGTACGGTCTGCCTCTGTACTGCAGTACGTGATGGAACACGCCATGTGGACGACGGTTGGGGCGAGGGGGGGGTGACAGTGGAAGAGGAGGAGGAGGAGGAGGAGGAGGAGGAAGAAGAGGGGGAGGAGGAGGGAGGGGAGAGTGAGGCAGATGGGTGGCCGGCGGGAGGGGGATGGATGGATGGATAGATGAGGAGGAGGAGGAGAAGGGGAAAGAGACCCCGCCCCAACAGATGTGTCGAGTTTCTTTCTATGCTTTGACAGAATATATTTTTATTCTCCTCCCAGTATGTTCTGTATGAGCTCTGGTACCAGCATGGATGGATGGACGGACGGATGGATGAATGGATGGATGAACAGATGGATGGACGGATGGATGGACCTTCAATAGTTTCAACTAAACTACTGTAAACTAAACTTTTGTAACACACACACACACACACGTCAGTTTTAATGTCATAAAGCACAAAACATTAATATGTTTGAAGATTCTCAGTCAAGTTAAATCTAACCAAGGGATATATCTGTGTGTGTGTTTCCCTTTCAGCCTGTTAGTACTAATGAGCTGACACTACTCCCATATGGTCGACATCACAGCTGGATCCAAACTCACATTCCTGCAGAACACAGAACACATGATTACTGTGGGTTTAGGCTGTGATCCAGCTGCACAATATATGAGCATCCACATCACAATGTACGTCAATAACCACATCACAGGTCCTGCAATTATTTTTTATGTATTTGTTCATATTTTAAATTATTTAATTTATTAATTTCATTATTTTTATTTATTTTTTGTATTTCTTTATTCATTTATTTATATTTATTTATTTAATGTGTTTATTTGTATTAATTTATTTATTTTTACTTGTTTGTATTTTTTTAAATATTTTTTCAAATTTTTCATTTATATTTATTGATTTATTTTTATTTATTTGTCTTTTTTATTTATTCATTCATTTATTTATTTGTATTTATTTATTTATAATTAGATATAATTTATTGGCTGATATTTTGACCGTTTAGTTTCACTTAATGTGCCTTATATATGAAAAAACTTAAAAAAAAAACAAAAAACATTCATTAACAGTGCATCTTATAATCCAGCGTGCTTTATAGTGCGGAAAATACACTAAATTTAGGTGGCACACACAGAAGTGAAAGTGTGTGTGTGTGTGTGTGTGTGTGTGTGTGTGTGGGGGGGGGGGGGGGGGGGTCTGATGTGCTTTGGCAGAGTCTGAGTGAAAACAATGATGGTGATGACAGACAATGACCCCTCACTGCACAGCCTTTTATAAAGCTAATATCACTGCTCTACAGTTTTTAATCTCACCCAAGATTGGTTGAGGGAGATTATTGTAATCACCTTGTGTGTGTGTGTATGTGTGTGTGTGTGTGTGTGTGTGTCTGCAGAGACATATCATGCTACAACTCAATGAATACTTGATATCACCATCAAATAAATGGGCATATATATATATATATATATATATATATATATATATATATATATATATATAAAATAGCTAATGTGCATCAGATGCAATGATCCATAAGTGAAGGTCAAAGGTCAATGTCACAATTAACTAAAAGGTCAAAATCACATTATTGGTTATAACTCAAGAACAGAGGGTCACAGAATTGTCACAATTGGTGTTATTACCTACGACCAATAATTTTTCAGATCTCTGGAGGTCAAAGGTGACATGTGGCCAAATTCACTTGTGTAACAGTGTTTGTGTATCAAACATAGACATATCATGCTATAACTTGAGCAATACTGGATATATTATAATAATATGACACACACTGACACATATATTTAATTTATCAGTATTGCAAAAGGTCAAAGGTCAAGGTCACATTTAGCAGAAAGGTCAAAATCGCATTATTAGCTCTAATTCAAGAAGGAGTTGTCATAGACATTTGAATATATGTGGTGAGATTAGACATTCTGTGAATACTAGTTTATCCTTTGGAACAACAACTGTGTGTGTGTGTGTGATGTCTGAATGCAGACTCTCCATGACAGTGAGATGTGCTTCCTGTCTTTTTGACTGACTGATGCTCTCTGATCTAATCCTCTGCCATCACATTTACACTGCACTGCCAAAAAAACACCAGTTGGATTAAGGACATTCCCCGTCTAGTACATGTAAAGATGAATCCCACTGACCACAGAACAAACCACAGACAGTGAATCTGATGGAGGGGGGTGGGGGGTGGATTAGGGCCATCTGGTCCAAACCATAGATAAATGAGGGAGGGTGGGCTTTAACTACGCATGGTGTCAAACATCATGACAGTCTGGGCTCCACCACAGTCAAAACAAAGACGGACATTAAAACGTCCTGACCAGTATTTCCTGTGGAATTGATCTCTTGGTGCTGTGTAATTTGGTGACAGGCAGAATATATATATTTGTGACTAAAACCCGTTAATAATTTGGACCTGTGATGTCACATCCCCCACTCATTGCTGTCTCTTACTAAGCCCATATAAAACCTAACGTCATGTTTGCTTCCCATCATAAACAGGTGGTCTGTCTATAACACATGAAATATTTATTATTAATCACTATCATATGTGCCTTATAGTCCAGAAAATACAGTAAGTAAAATAAATAAAATAAAAATAATAAAAATTGCAGGACCTGCCATGTGACTACTGCGCACACATACATTGTGACGTTGATGCTCAGACAAAATATTGTGCAGCTGCAGACGAGACACTACAGTGTTTTAACCTAGGAGTGTAAAATTAATGTGCAAATGGACATAATATTTGTAAGTCTTCAAGGGTTTACAGGTTTTGATGTTTCTTCCATCTAGTGTTTGATCTTCATGACTCTGTGTGTGTGTGTTTTGGTTTGACTGACAGCTCTCATGCATCATTCATCTGCTCCACTCTACACATCTGATCTGATATTCACTGTGAAACTCTGCGCCTTCATCTGAGCCACAGATCTGAATGTGCCGTGCTTCTGTTGTGACTAAATGGAAATGTTCAGGGCTTCACTCGTCAGCGCACGGTGGCCAAAGAAAACAGATTCCTCATTTGAGCGAGCCTCCAGATGGGTGACTCTGCAAATTCCAAACTGACATTGATCCAAAAAGATTGCATTTCTCAGATTGATCGGCCTGCTCTGGCACAACACAACACATTCAATTGGATTAGTTTGTGATGGTCTGCCAAATGAGAAAGCCTCAAGTCCATTCTAATTAATAAAAAAGGATTTGGATAAATATACCTGTCCTAATGAGCTGGCACAACCCTTTGTCCATCTCATTAAAACACACTCATACTGTTGAGGAATGTTGATACCGCCGGCACACCAGGAATGAAACCAAACCAATTTGATTTTCATTTCTGAATGTGTTTAAGAAAATCAGCTGGTCCTGATTGTTTTTACTGGATGCATTTGATGATAGTTTGAAGAGGTCTGGGAAATATGGGACAAAATAAAATCTACTACAGGAAGTGAAGCTAAAGCTGGGCTAGTTATATTTGCACTGGGGCAGGAAGTGAAGCTAAAGCTAGGCTAGTTATATTAGCACTAGCACAGGAAATTAAGCTAATTCTAGGCTAGTTATATTAGCACTAGCACAGGAAAGTAAGCTAAAGCTAGGCTAGTTATATTAGTGCTAGCACAGGAAATTAAGCTAATTCTAGGCTAGTTATATTAGCACTAGCACAGGAAAGTAAGCTAAAGCTAGGCTAGTTATATTAGCACTAGCACAGGAAATTAAGCTAATTCTAGGCTAGTTATATTAGCACTAGCACAGGAAAGTAAGCTAAAGCTAGGCTAGTTATATTAGCACTAGCACAGGAAATTAAGCTAATTCTAGGCTAGTTATATTAGCACTAGCACAGCAAGTGAAGCTAAAGCTAGGCTAGTTATATTAGCACTAGCACATGAAATTAAGCTAATTCTATGCTAGTTATATTAGCACTAGCACAGGAAAGTAAGCTAAAGCTAGGCTAGTTATATTAGCACTAGCACAGGAAATTAAGCTAATTCTAGGCTAGTTATATCAGCACTAGCACAGGAAGTGAAGCTAAAGCTAGGCTAGTTATATTAGCACTAGCACAGGAAATTAAGCTAAAGCTAGGATAGTTATATTCGCGCTAGTTTAATGGATGTTAACCACTTCTTTAAAATTATTGATTTTTTTAAATTTTCTATTTGTTTATATTCTTAGTTTTGTTAAATTTTGTTAATTATTTAGTTGATTATTTTTGGTTATTTTTTATTATTGTTATTTTTGTTGCTCATTTCTTTTATTTGGTTTTATTCTTCTTCTATATAATGATTTTTGTTTTTCATTTGATGTTTGAGCAGCTCCATAACACAATAACAGGAACATTCCCAATGGCAGAATTCCCAGTTTTCCTCCTGGTCTCATTCTTTCATTCTTCCCTCCTCACTTCCTCCTCTCTCTCTCTCTCTCTCTCTCTCTCTCTCTCCTCTTAGTCCCACCCTGTGTCTGTTCAATTACACTCCCAGCATGCATTTCTTCCCTGCATTATAAATCAGGCCAAACCCAAATAGCTTTTGCCGTCGCTCTCTTACTTTTCTTTACTGTGGTCTGTCATCCTGTCAGCTTGTTTAACTCATAATTTATAGATGCATTATCGAACACCCAAACTCCAAGCAAATAAATAAATAAATAAAAAATCTAAATACACTTGGGATCTATTTCACAAATGGAGCTGAAGCATTTCTCAACATAATCTAACGAGCTGTTTAAAACCCTGACAAATGCATTGGCTTCACTCATGGTGAATGAATTAAACAGCCACATCAAATGAAAAAAAAAAAAAAAAAAAAACACCATCAGATTCCCAGAACATTCATTGAATTTAACTAATAATAGATGATAAATGGTTAAACATCACACCCTATTCCCATGAATGAATCTCTTCAAAGGGGACGTATAATGCCCATTTTTCACCAGTGAACACAGTTCCATAGTGTCTCAGTGACCTGTCTGTCTAAACACACACTCATCAAATTCATTTGTTCCATGAGTGTTTTTGTACCGTGAATTTTTTGTAAATAGTCACATTTTACATGTAAAAGGTCTGTTTGATTCCAAGGCCCCCAATACTACCCCCTAAACCCTTTATAATTGATAAAAGTATAGACATTTTCTATGAAATATGTGTTAAAAGTCAAAGAAAATGTATATTTTAGATGTAGTGGGTAAATGTGTTTTCACTGACTGAACATTAAACATGTGGGTCATTTTAATACCAGACATGTGGGTCATTTTCATGCCGTTTTGTTTGTTTTAATTATCACTTTCACCTTCAACAACGTTTGGTGAAAAATCGATCCTAAGACGATTGACTTTGACCACTTTTCATAATCTTCCTAAAATGCACAAGGCATACGTCGTCAAAGTGGGCGATAGCACGACTCCTGAACATTTTTTCGGGAGGTTTTTTTTTCCCACAAATTCGGAAAGTTCAAGAAATTTCGCTATCATGTCTTTTATTGGTGCTGATGGAATGATGGCTGCCTCCTCCTTTTTTTATCATCTTCTGTTTCATATATTGATAACACAGCCACTTCTTCTTTTCATTTGCACCAGAATCACTTTGTTTGGGCTCATGATGAATAATGAATACGTACTGTAATAAAGTTTAAATGAACACACTGGGAAAAACTCACCAAACAAAAGTAACTCTGTGAGGAATGAGGGTCGAAAGGTCACCAAAAGCATCATGGGTAGCTCCCTCATAGTCAAAGGAATGATACGTACAGTACGTATTTACGTCTCAGGGTTTTTGGTTTCCTTTTGTAAATTTAATTTTCTTTCGTATTCAGAAATAAAAAATTGACAAAGGTTTTTTGTAACTTGGATTAATCATTAGCTGTGTCTTTCGTAAGTTGAAGTATGACTGTACCACATTGGTGTAACCTAGCTGTGCTAGCCCCTCCTAGCATCAGTAAGTTATGTTATGTATGTTTACCGTAGTAGTCTAGTTTCACTCAAAGTAACTTTTGTCTAGATTTTCCTGAAACTGGTCGACCAATCACAGTGAAGTATAGAGTCAGAGGGCGGGACTAACAAAGTGACGCTGCAACGATTCGGAGAGAAACAACTGAAAACGACCATAGAAGAAGAACAACGAGTGTCTATTTCCTTTTATCACAGATGAGTGAAGAATGTGAGAAAACGTCAACAATCTTTAAATTCTTTTTACAGAAGCGACAACAGTCATTCAGCTCCATACTCCACCATTTTGTTTAGTCATTCCTAACTTTCTCCAGACTCCTTCATCAACTTTCCAGCGCTCTAACTACATCATCCTAAAGATTACACTGATTGATTGTATTATCGTCCTATTGCATACAGAGGATTTGAAAGAGAACCTTTTAGCCCCGCCTCCCCTGACTATGAAGCACCACTCGACCCATACATGGATAGGGATGGCGCGGCTAGGCTAATATTGATGCAAATGGGCCTTATTCACCAAGAACGTTCAAAAGACATTGAGGTTTACACACAACACGGCAATGGCGCCTCACTGCTGCGAAATGTACATCATCAAAGAATAAAAACATTGTACCGTGGACAGACCTTCCATCTTTTCCCCAAACGTAAGGCACCTGGGCGTGAATGGATCAAAAACATAAAGAGGGATCTTGGTCCATATTTCACGGTAGGATAAGGATAATTATGTCTACTGAAATGCATTAACTAACATATTAAGCTTAGCTTACCAGACTAGCATCAATGATAAATAGCACTAACAGCCATCTAATCAAACTAATGTCATGATGAAATAAGAAAATATGAATGTAATTATGCAACACTAAATTCTATATGCCATTTCAACATTATTCTTTCCATTTTGTGGTTAGCGTAGCTGTCAGTACTGATGATATGCTAGCGGTAGCATATCATCTAGCTAGCCTGCAAGTAGCAGCTGTAAACCCTGCTAAACAACTGATGAAAGTAGTTTCCTAAGGTGCACAGCTCTTAGCAGTGACAACGCTAAGAGTGATCAGTGATCTCTATTGAGAGAAAGAAACAATTATGAGGTGTGACTTTTTGTTCCGTGACGGTTTTGTTATGCAAATAAATCACTCATTGAGAAGAAACATGTTTTACTTTGTTGACCCTCGGAAACCTGCTGGGACTACTTTCACTTTGACCAAAACCGGACCAGAACTGGGCTCACAGGACACTGTCGATGATGATGCAATACAAATTCATATGAAAAATACTGAACTATCCCTTTAAGCAGCTCAGCTTCATTCTGTTAAAGTACAGGGTGGTGCTTTATTATTATAATAATTAGTATTATTATTATTCAAATATTACAACAACTTCCACAAACCAGTCATTGGAATGAGTAGTGAAATTAAACACCTCTATGCTTCTAACAGCTCTGGTGTTAAATCATACTAAAATGTCAGTAGTAGTAGTTCCATGTTGTGTTTCATATTCTGCTTCAATACACAAGGAGGCAGATTATGTAAGTGCTGGCAAACCTGTAATCAGCCAATTACATGAGTGATAGAATACTGCTGATATGAGCCATATTTTAAATCCTATCATGTTCTATATTACACAATTAATTATTAAAAACCAAATTTGTAAATTTTTTTCCATCATTTAATGTATGTATTTGACTATGTTCATTTTTAATGGTCTGAGACTGTGGAGCACGCTTCACTATGAAGATAAGATGAATATTTATTAAATATTTATTGCTAATTAAAATGCATGATTGTGTGATAATGATTGTCACTGTGCAGAATTCGGCGATGAGAAGATGGTGAGGAATGGAGCGAAATAACAGAGAGCTGTTTACTTGCCTTATCTCCATCTGGATCCGAAGAAGGGATTTCCCTCTGCTCCCTATCTTCCCCTTTTTTATGGAGGCTGGAGATCCCAAAGCAGTGATGCAGAGAGAGAGAAAGAGAGAGAAAGAGAGAGAGAGAGATGAGGGAGGGGGGGTAAGTTTCTTGATGCAGTCTAGGCAAGGTCTGAATACTTATCAGCTGTGTGTTGGCACGTAAATATTCACAGGAGGAAAAATAGAGCAGATTCCCTGTGAGAAACATCACATATATCTCCCTCTTATTAGTTCTGTTTAAACCTTTAACACACTGTTTTTGTGCTGATTTCCAGATTAAATTGCCTCTACATCAAATCTTTTTGCCATGGTTTACAACCATTTATTAATCTCGCTCAACATTGGTTGGATGAGATTGAGATGTGTGTGTTTCTGCAGAGACATATCATGCTATAACTCAATGAATACTTGAGATATCACCATGAAATGACATGGTACATATTCAGAGACTGTCTAATGTTGCCCATATTTCGTGCCAAACTCAAGTTTCTATGACAACCCATTCTTGGATTAGAGCCAATAATGTGATTTTGAACTTTCTGCTACATGCGACCTTGACCTTTGGTAATATTGATAATTTCACTATATGTATATATGCAAGAGGGCGTGTAATATTATAATAATATATCGGGTATTGATTAAGTTATAGTGTGATATGTCTATGCTTGACACACAAATTAATTTGGCCACATGTCACCTTTGACATCTAAAGATCTCAAAAAGTATTAGTCATAGGTGATAACACAAATGAGAATTTTAGAAAGCTTCATTCGGCATCGTTTGGTACCAATCTGAAAGTTCTGTGACCCTCCGTTCTTGAGTTATAACCCATAATGTGATTTTGACCTTTGAGTTAAATGTGACTTTGACTTTTGACTATTACTCAAATGGATCATTGCATCCATCTCATGTGCATTATCTATATGGAGATGCCCATGGAATTTGATCTCAAGTATTCATTGAGTTATAGCATGTGTGTCTGCGGACACACACACACACACACACACACAGTGATGACATTAACACACACCAACACCAATATTGAGTGAGATTTAAAGGTAAATGTCAACATATTTCCCCCAGAATGGACCTAAAGTCTTTTATTTGTTTTACTTGCACAGCTGTTTCTGTTGTTTTTTCATCTACTGTGCTTTGTGTCCCTTGCTTCTTTTTTTTTTTTACTATTATCTTGTATTTTACTGGTCAGAGAGCCTGATTGCTCACTTTCCCCTGTAAGTCGCTTTGAATAAAAGCATCTGCCAAATGCATAAATGAATTAAAAAAACAAATAAATAAATACATCTTGAATGAATGCATAATAATTATATGGAATTCAACAAAATTTGATCCAGTTTTGAAAAATATACAAAATGTATACAAAATATGAATGACATACAGTCGTACAAATGTATTTAAATGAAGTAATACAGTGGTGGGTTGAGGGAACCAAGTTAGGGAGGTGATGATAGGAATACAGTATAGCCATGGAGGAAAGTTCACAGGTACAGAGTCCTTCCATCACAGACAGACTTGCATTGTTAGGACATTCTCTGGGACAAGATCTTACTCTGACAATTTGTTAATGAGAAACTGCAGACAATGTGTCAAGAACAAAATGGCGCCTTTTATTTCTGGCTGCGCTGAGAGAGAACAAATCTAACTAATTCTCTGTTTGTGTGGAGAAAAGAAAAACCTTTAACCTTTTAAGGCCTACTGTTGCAGATATACAATGTACATCAACACGTCGCCATTCTAGAAAAAATGGCCCTTATATCTGAGGTTATTAAACGACGTCGGCTGCACTGCTGTCAGGGAACAAACATGAGACACTTCCTATTAAAGTGAGATCATTTAACACTTACGCTTCCAGTGATGCTGCTGCAGATTTTTTTTATATTAATATGTATTACTGTGTTAATTTGGACACACCTTTTTAAATACACTTATATTTAAATTCAGGCATTAACCCCAGGTTAAAATATGTGCAATTGGGTGGATTTTTTATATGTACTGGACTCACCAAAAATGATCCACGTTTCATTATGCGCTGAAAATTCAACTCCCAGGACATTAACAAATATTTTAGGATCTCAGTTTAGCTAGCGAGCATTTAGCATCCACGAGGGGCGGAGCCAGGGCACGAGACATCTGGGCACGAGGTCTGAGCGGAGTGGGACGTCACATACGCGACAGACTGGAGTCTCTTACTAAGCCCACATAAAACCTAACGTCACATTTTCTTCCCAACAAAAACGGGTGGTCTGCCTATGCCACATCAAATATTTCTTATTAACCGCTATCATATGTGAATTTCAGAGCAAAGCACCCATGGACCGGAAGTAGAAGGGCGTGACTTAGCCTCCCCATCAGTCACAGAGAGCTAGAATTACATCAGACACTATGATATAATAACTCATATTATTTATACTATTTATTGTTTTTGATTTTATTTAAATTTGTAAAAAAAAAAAAATAATAATAATAATAATAATCAGATTAAGTATCATATTGAAAACCTTACTTCCGGGTATAGGGTGAATTACTTGCTCTCAGCGTCACATAACACCACCGAGGGGATTGCATTGGAATCCATTTTGAATCCCCCTGCGTCGGAATAAGACGCCGAGGGACACCACCTTCGTGCACCCCGCGAAAAGGCTCTGACCAAGCGTCACTTTATGACGAGTTGGGAGTGAGACTGTGTTGCACTCCCATTAATTTTTTGCCAGCTAAGAACCCATGGACCGGAAGTAGAGGGGCGTGACTTAGCCGCCCCAGTGGCTCTGTAAAATAAATTACAAAAAAAACAGAACAATAGTATTCTATTTAACCCTTGTGCGGTCCTTCGGGTCAAAGAGACCCGGTGGCTCACAAATGTACCTTTTTATACGTACTGTAGGATGCCATTGCTTACTACTGAAAACAGTAATATATCCTTGGGGGGGTGGGGTGATGAGTCTATGGAACTGAACTTTGGAATCTGGGTTTTTAAGACCCAATTGTAGGACACAGCCAGTGTGCCTTTTACGAAGGACCGCACAAGGGTTAAGTGTATTTTATTTCTGTTAGTTCTTTTTTATTATTTTAATCCTGAATTGTGATCTTGAAATATTAAAATATTAAGAAAATAAATATATGTTCTTGCTTTTCGTAGCTCAAAATAAATGTCATACTGGTGGAAGCTACTGTATACTGTCCATCTGTGCAACTTTCAACCCCAGGAAGGACAAGTATGGAGAAATGTAAGAAAAGAAAAATATCCGAAGACCTGGTGACGAACCTGGATCTGAACGCACGAGGGACTGTTGGTGAATCTGGACCTGAACACATGGGCTCAGTGTGGAAAAAGGGAAAAAAACAAAACATATATGACAAAGTCCCACAGGTCAAAGGTTAACCACTAAGTCAAAGCACTAAGTATGACTGAGGTGAACCTCTAAGTATGAAAGGGAAGTTGTTATTTTATTTTTAAATATTTTCCTTTCTGTTTATTAATAAATGCATTTTCTTTTTTTCTTTCATTTTAGATGTTAAAAATAATTTGCTGCTTCCATTGTTTTCTTTTCCATGGAAACCAGGTTCAAATAGGTCTTTGGGTGTTAAAGGATGCTGACCCCTGGTCTAGTGCCTCAGCTGAACCATTCGCAGGAACCAGACAGGAAGAGGTGGAATCCATGAAATGCAGTATCTCCAAAGGAAGCTTCAGGCAGAGGTGATAAAAAGTATTCACATTCTGTACTGCAGTAGAAGTACAGCTACTGGTGTGAAAAATACTTTGGTAAAAGTAGAAGTACTGATTCAACTCCTTTACTAAAGTAAAAGTAAAAAAAAAAAGTATGACTCCTCAACTGTAATAAAGTCAAAAGCAAAACTGCATGTATTTATATATTAAATAGGTATTATTTCATCCATAGCACACACACACACACACACACACACATATATATATATATATATATATATATATATATATATATATATATATATATATATATATGCTATGGATGAAATAATACCTATTTAAGTAGGAAAAACCAGAAACATGTCAAAAATATCTAAAAATAAAGCCTTTAAAAGTGAGTTAGTGTGTAAATGATGTGTTTTATTGGGTCATGGTACTCAGGTTATGGACAGGACATTTATGAAAAATTCAACTCATAAATAGGAGGGTTTTTAAAAAAAAGAAAAAAAAGCATCATCATGAGATAAAAAGTCAAATTCTGAGATTAAAGTCATCATTATGGGATAAGAAATGGATAGTTATGAAGTAAAAATGTCCAAATTAAGATATAGTCGGTCACAATTTCTGATTTATGACTTATTTTTCATACTGTCGTATTTGTCTAGTTTGAAAAAAGTCATGAGTCTATTCTGAGAATATAGAGTATAAAGTACAGATATTTACATAAATGTAAAGAGTATAAAGTACAGATATTTATATAAATGACTCATATATCATGTATACATGATGTATGAGTCACAGTTCAGTCTAGGCTGCCCTAGGAGTTAGAATGCTGGGGGAAGTACAGACACTGAGTTCTTTCTTCTCTTTCTCTTCCTCACATCTGTTTCTGTAACTTTTATAACATATCTTTCTTACCAAGTCTGTTCATGACTAGTCACCTGGTGTCCCCTTTCCCCCCTCCCCCCCTGGGGGGAGTGGTGGCTCTCCTGACAGTGCCTGCACGGGAGCCATGGACGACAGGATCTGGAGTATCTCGCCTGTGCTGACCTGTGACCCCGGACCACCGCCCCTGCCTGTCTGGACCAGCCCCCCTTCCTGCATTTATACATGGACGTTCATCTATAGCCTGTCCGTCCATGGGAGTGGATCTCTCCTTCAATGTGGTTCTCCTCAAGATTTCTTCTTTTTCCCACTGGGTTTGGAAGTTTTTTCTTGCCGAGAAGGAGGGTCTAAGGACAGGGGATGCCTGGGACTTTTCATGTATTTCTGTAGTTGATTATGTTTTTGTAAAGCCCTCTGAGACGACTTTGTTGTGATTTAGGGCTTTATAAATAAAATTGAATTGAAATTGAATTGAATTGAATATAAATGTAAAGAGTATAAAGTACAGATATTTATATAAATGTAAAGAGTATAAAGTACAGATATTTATATAAATGTAAAGAGTATAAAGTACAGATATTTATATAAATGTAAAGAGTATAAAGTACAGATATTTATATAAATGTAAAGAGTATAAAGTACATATATTTATATAAATGTAAAGAGTATAAAGTACAAATATTTATATAAATGTAAAGAGTATAAAGTACATATATTTATATAAATGTAAAGAGTATAAAGTACAGGTTAATTCATATGCAGAGTGTACAAAGCGCACTGTTGTTTTTTGAGGAAATTAAAGGTTTTAAGTGTGCCTTATAGTCTGGAAAATACAGTATAATTCTAATGTTATGGCTAAATGTAAACCGTTAATGCTGCAAGAGCTTGTGTAGAAATGTGTTTGATATTCCACTCACTGTGTCCACACACACACACACACACACACACATAGATTGCAAACAGTTTCACAGGGACTTTAACTCACATCCTTTAATGCAGCCAAACACACATGTCATGGCTGAACTCCATCCATTATTCCACACTATACTGCTGCAGTCTTTCATATTTCATGGTTATGGGGACGCAGGCGCACTGACATTCACTAGATGAACGCACATATTTCACACACAAACCAAAGGCTTTAGTCTGTTCTGGTGCAAGGGGAGAACATGCACTTTTATTTTGGATCAGTCTGTGCTTTTATTTATGACACTTTGCCAGAAGGCCTCAATAATCAAATATGCTAATGTCTATAGTCTGTTCTTTGGTACAGATCTATGATGGAGCTCAGATCACAAATGTCTGGGTTTGTCTCTTGGTGTAATTTCACATTAAATATGCTGACAACTTGAATATTAATGTTTATGACTGGTTGGAATATTTTTATTATAGGATTTATTCTGTTTACATGGGTGACAAACACCTTTAAAGAACAAAAGGTCAAGTCATCGTAATTTATATAGAACATTTACAAAATCATCTTAACATTAATACACATAAAAACTAGGGCTGTCAAATTGTGATTCTTTTAATGCTATAGATAGATAAGAGGCTTTAACCTGAAGGAAACTAGAATAGAACAGTAGAAATGAGAGCAGTAAACACAACGTAATATGTGCAACATGTGCAATCCTTACAAACTGCACTGGAAAACCACTGACTGTTCACAAACATTGATATAATGAAACACCAGCTTATCCCAACAGAAGTGTTTCTCTTCTTCTATTCATGATGTCATAGTGACCCCTGATGGTAGAGTAGAGTAAGTGCATCAGGGTTAGGATTGTATAGTGGTCACTAACCTCTGCCCAGATGGAAAGAAAGATCTACCTGTTAACCTTTGACACAAAAACAAATTCAGATGAGAGAGACACAGACAGAGAGAAACAGAGAGAGAGAGACACAGACAGAGAGAGACAGAGAGAGACACAGACAGAGAGAGACAGAGAGACACAGACAGAGAGAGAGACAGAGAGAGACACACAGACAGAGAGAGACAGAGAGAGAGAGACACAGACAGAGAGAGACAGAGAGAGATACAGACAGAGAGAGAGACACAGACAGAGAGAGACACAGACAGAGAGAGAGACAGAGAGAGAGACACACAGACAGAGAGAGACAGAGAGAGAGACACAGACAGAGAGAGACAGAGAGAGAGACACAGACAGAGAGAGAGAGACAGAGAGAGAGACACAGACAGAGAGAAACAGAGAGAGAGACACACAGACAGAGAGAGACAGAGACAGACACAGACAGAGAGAGACAGAGAGACACAGACAGAGAGAGACAGAGAGAGAGACACACAGACAGAGAGAGACAGAGAGAGAGACACAGACAGAGAGAGACAGAGAGAGAGACACAGACAGAGAGAGACAGAGAGAGAGAGACACAGACAGAGAGAGAGACAGAGAGAGAGACACAGACAGAGAGAGAGAGACACACAGACAGAGAGAGACAGAGAGAGAGACACAGACAGAGAGAGACAGAGAGAGAGACACAGACAGAGAGAGACAGAGAGAGAGACACAGACAGAGAGAGACAGAGAGAGAGAGACATAGACAGAGAGAGAGACAGAGAGAGAGACACAGACAGAGAGAGACAGAGAGAGACAGAGAGAGAGACACAGACAGAGAGAGACAGAGAGAGAGACACACAGACAGAGAGAGAGAGATACAGACAGAGAGAGAGACACACAGACAGAGAGAGAGTATAAAAGACAACCAAAACCCTTTAGATTTTCCCATAACACACGAGGAATTGGCACAAAAACTCAAAACTTTAAAACCAAAAAAATCCTGTGGCTTTGACAGCATCAGGTCTGAGATGCTGAAAAATTGCAGCGCTGAGCTGCAAAGAGCAGTGCTCAAATTATTCAACATAATATTAAAATGGGGCTACTTCCCTGACACCTGGAATAAAGGGCTTATAACTCCTATTCACAAAAATGGAGACAAATTGGATCCTAATAATTTCAGAGGCATCTGTGTGAGCAGTAATCTGGGGAAGTTGTTTAATAGCATTCTGAATAATCGATTGCTAAACTTCCTTAACGAACACAATGTCCTGAGCAAAGGTCAAATTGGCTTCCTCCCAAATCACCGGACTACGGATCATATCTACACCCTACACACCCTCATAAATGAAAACGTAAACCAAACCAAAAATGGAAAAATATTTGCCTGTTTTATTGACTTCAAAAAAGCCTTCGACTCAATCTGGCACGAAGGACTTTATTATAGACTTTTGCAGAGTGGTGTAGGGGGTAAAGTATATGATCTAATCAAGTCAATGTATTCGGACAACAAATGTGCAGTTAAAATTGGCGACAAACACACTGAGTTCTTCACTCAGAATAGAGGGGTGAGACAGGGCTGCGGACTTAGCCCAACTCTGTTCAATATTTATATTAACGAACTGGCGGTGCAGTTGGAGCAGTCGGCAGCTCCAGGTCTCCCCCTGTACGACACGGAAGTTAAATTCTTACTTTACGCAGATGACCTGGTCTTGCTGTCACCAACCGCTGGCGGGTTGCAGCAACACCTAGACCTGCTGGAGAGATATTGCCAGCACTGGGCCCTGGCAATAAATCCTAAGAAAACAAAAGTAATGATCTTCCAGAAAAAGCCCAGATGTCAGGAAAATAGATACCGGCTAACTCTAGGTAGCATCGCACTAGAGCACACGATGCAGTACACTTACCTGGGTCTGGTAATTACTGCATCGGGGAGTTTCAGTACGGCAGTGAATGAACTAAAACAAAAAGCTCGCAGAGCTATATATGCAATTACAAACAAATTACATAACATTGATATACCGATCTCAATCTGGTGCAAAATTTTCGAGAGTGTCATTCAGCCCATTGCGCTATATGGAAGTGAGGTTTGGGGTCCACTCAGTCATTCCAGCTACACTAGATGGG
>CM035788.1:3330455-3477955 GCA_020466265.1 Siphamia tubifer
TTCGTGGGTAGAATTCCAAAATGTACCACTTCAGCCTCTCTACTGCCCCCACAGGTTCTTGTGGTTTTGCCCCGTTTCGCCCGCAGGTCACCGGGTAACTAAACTGACAGTGAAACTACCTCTGGAACTGGATGAAAACGTCAGTTTCCGTAATTAACAGAAGGAATAAATCAGGTGAAAAGAGCCCCCCTAACCCCTGATGACTGCAGCTCACAGGTGGACTGTCCTCAAAACTGATCCTGATGTGAAGTGTTTGACCTGTCCTGTGATCTAACACATGTGGAAACTATTCGATTACATTTCAGTTTCCACACCTCAGGTGCTCAGATCATTGATTTCGTGGATATTTACCTAGAAACTGATGAGCGTCCTGAACATGTTTATCAGCTCCTTATGTCCTTTACAGAGGACAGTGTCCTAAAAGCAGCTGGACCAACCCACCATGGAGAAGCAGATGAGGATGAAGAACTTCCTCATTCACTTGAATTCATAGCTGCGTTTAATTCATGCTGAACCTGTGGACACGGGACTGAACTACACACTCAGTGGCATCTATCAAACCAGAGACCCCTCAAGCTTTAGACCCCCCTCAGCTGATGATGTTAAAATAGAACAGCTGTGTCTAACCCTTTGAGATCCTGTGATGTAAAGAGTAACATAAATAAAAATGCATTATTATTATTATTATTAACCGGACATGTGGTGGCACAGTACCCCACCAGTCCCCTGTTGGTGCCAGTAAAACACAGATGTTGAAAAGTCATGCCCCCTGTGCAAACACGCAAACAATATACACTTCCTCATTGGGCCTAAATTCGGAAAATTTAACATGAGTGGATGAGGATAAAATAATTATTTTCTGCTCCACTTTACTTTATGTCCTGAATCACACATTTGTTGTACTTCAATTAAAATCATAACCAATGATGTGCGTTTGGAGTTTCTTTGATACGTGTTTTGTGATTTATTATCGTGTAAAAATATGTCATTATTTGGACTCTGTTTGGACTACATATCAGACGTCGCATAGCTGACGTCACAGCAGAATCTTTCCCTGCAAACTTTTCTAAACCGTATACCACCTTTTCTATTTTTCATTTGTAAATACCTGTGTGTTTTGTGTCTCGGTGTAATCACAACACCATTTCCACATGTTCCTTCTACCGCTTCCCGGCTGACTAGAGCTTGTCCCGCATGTTGGCTCTCACTCGACCAACTATCTCTCCCCCGGAGTAGCTGCCACTTTCCACATGCCCCGATTTAAAGTGGTTTTCTCCACGTTTGATGCTTTTGCCTTCGTCCTGAAAGAAGGAGGTGAAGCTCGCCAAAGTCACAGCCATTTTCAAAGAGTTTGATGGTGAAGCTTGGTGGTGACGTCATATTTGTGAGACGAACTTGTAGTCCATTACTTACTCTGACATAAAACCTAACGTAACTTTGGATGTCTGTCCAAAGTGAGTGCTTTATCAATGTGAAAATGGATCTTTAAAATTCACAGACATCATATGTGAAAACTGTAGCACATTTCAAACGGGACCAGAAAATTACTTTTATCCCTCCATTGACTCGCGTTCATTTTTTTATGGCACTTAGGTCCCATTGTCCGGTAATCGACCGGAAATCGAATAGCATCACTTAGGCTCCTTATAACCTGCCTAATGGTCACTTACCTAAAAGAAACACCGAAACAGGACTACCGCAGATCCCCAGCCCAAACTAAAACAAACACACTACTGTGCCGATGATAAAAAAGGAAAAAACTCCCCAGGCTGATTACACATTGTAACTATATTAGCATGTTAGCATGGCTAATTATACCCTAACATAGGTGTGAAATAACTAAGCAGACACTACTGCATGAAAGGTCTAAATAGACACCTCAGTCTACACATACACATTGTTATATTAACACACTACATCATGACCGACAACCTTTACTAAATTCTAAACATAAAGAATGTTTCAAAATGCAGAAATAGCACTCAATTATACAATATCCCATTTGTGATTAACGCAGTACCACATTATGCACCGTTTGGAAAACTCCAGTGAACTATGTGGACATCCTTCATAACATTCAACAGGTCACATAGAAACAAATGTGGAGAACGTACAGTATCTGAACACACAAGAATGACCAACAGAGAGAAAGTAGCTCCAAGGAATTATGAGGTGTGAGTTTTTGTTTGGTGACGGGTTTCTTATGTAAATAAATCACTCATTGAGAAGAAACACGTTTTATTTTGTTGAACCTGCCGGGACTACTTTGGCTTTGACCAAAACCGGACCGGAACTGGGCTCACAGGACACTGTGGGGTTAAGTCAGTGTGGGTGCACCAGAGTAAAGGGGCGGAGTCATAAGAGAGGGGCGGAGTCAGTGTGGGTGCACCAGAGAAAAGACACTGATGACAAACATTTATCTGAAAAATACTGAACTGTCCCTTTAACTTTGGCTTCATCTTCTATGGACAAAAACACACATGCTTGGTTTTTTTTTCAGTATAAATCAAACTGTTTATTTGTGTGAAGTTTTTCCAATGTGCAGGATTCAGAGTGTGATGACAGAGGAGCAGGAATACAGTACAGAACACAGTCAGGTCTAGACCAGCTGCTTTGAACACATGCTCAAGGTGACAAAATGACAGAACAACTGAACACCCTCACTGCAAAAATGTACATCTGAACAACTGTATTTTTCTCATTTCTAGTCAAAATATTTAATTACACTTAAAATCAGACAGAATCACCTAAAGAGGAACTGGTTTTTAGACCTGGAAAATCTGATTTCAAGAAAGTTTACCAAGACAACCTGAGTCTGAAGGAGCATATATATATATATATAATTATTTCATACAGAAGGATGGTCTTCCTGCTAGGCCTTAGGCCTGTCGCACCTCCAACGGTGCCCATGGTGGACTGTGCATGGCCGGGGCGTCCTCTTCCCTGAGCCAGGCCTAAACCTGACCGCATACCAACGGTCAGGTTTAGGCCTATATATATATATATATATATATATATATATATATATATATAAATGGTGTTTACATTACAACCATTTAAAGGGTTAAAAAAATTAGAATTATGGAGTGTTTGTTTTGAACTCTTACTTTTTTGTTTCTACTTCATCAACTTGAGCTGTAAATAAATATACCAAACTGAATGACTTTTTTTGGGGGGGGGGGCATTATTCCACAAATGTGCTTTTTTCCACATTTGCTGCTTTGTAAGGACCTTTCTAGGAGCAAAATAACCAAGAGTTTATAGGTTGATTCCACGTGATGTCACATTGCTATATAGTCAGCACATGATTTTCAGATGGAGGGCAGGAAGTGAAGCCGAGTGTGTTTTTGTGTAGTTTACGGCTGCAACAATCATTCTAACACTGAGACAGAAAAACTCTATATGTATCTGTGTTTGGACACTGGATCTAAATCTGTCCAATAAACACTCTCTTCAATGGTTTCCTCCATAGCAACAGTCTCCATGGTTACTTCCTTCCCTCTAGCTGACATCCCGACGTCATCCTCGTCACATGACTGAAACTTACCTATTCAAGATTTTGACTTAAGCAAAAAAAAAAAAAAAAAGTCTTTCAGTGGAACAAGTAAAAAAAAATAAAAATAAAGGTGATCTTGGTACAATTTCTTGAAATAAGATTTTCACGATCATCTAAAAATAAATTCTTGTATCTCATTCTTATATTACATTACTTTTTAGGTAATTATTCCTTATCTTAATTAAGTGTGATGAGAGATTTTGATATAGATTAGAATTGAGCAAAATATGTCCAGTAAGATTTAGATTTTTTCAGAGTATAGTGGTGATAAAAAGGAACAAGTGTTTATTTATTATTTAAGTGGTTTTAAATCTGTTCACACTGGCAGGAGGTGACAGTAATATACCATAACACTGGAATTAACCTCAGATAACACTTTTTTTTATTTTCATGTCATTTCTAAACTAATGACAACATCATTTGAATATTAAATACCATTTATGCATTTAAAAAACTGCTCTTAAATCTCATAAATCTTCCACACTAGACTTATTACGTACCTTTTATAAAATAACTTAAACTGAATTAATGTTCTTTAGATAAGGATTGTTGATCTTGTACAATAAACAGGCTGACAGGGCTGGGTATACTAGTTCAAAGTTTAGTTAATTACAGTAAACTTTGGTAACGACACTGAAAAAACAAATCTAAATCTTACCAAGTGTATTTTTCTCATTTCTACTAAACTTAAAATCAGACAGAATCATCTAAACAGGAACTTTTCAGTGATGTATAAGAATGTATTTTTAGATGATGGATCTGGAAAAATATGATTTCAAGAAATTTTACAAAAATAATTTTCATTTATTACATTGGGAGATTTTTTTTTTTTGCTGGATTCAAGTGGATAAAAAAAATCTTAAAATGATCATCACCAGATTCCTTTATATATATATATATATATATATATATATATATATATATATATATATATATATATATATATATATATATATATATATATATATATATGTCCAAATAAAAAATAAGCTCTTATATCTCACTGAAAAGTTACTCTTTAGGTGATTATGTCTTATTTTTTTATTCTGAATTTGGACTAGAAATCAGAAAAATACATTTAGTAAGATTTAGATTTTTTTTCCTCCAGTGTGTGATCCATTTCATTACCAAAAAATACATCACACAGATCTTTAGGTCATTATTATCATTATTATTATTATTATTACTATTTAGCCACAGGGATTCGTACAAAAGATAGTATATATTTAGGCAGAATATTTTATAAATATACTACTATTGTCTTTCGTTATATTTCACATCTAGACTCGTGTGTACTAAAGATTTCATACTGATGTGACATTTTGTTCTTGTCATAAAAAGGAGGAAAACAAAGAATTAAACAAACATGAGCACAGCCAGCCTTTTGAGGCACCTAAAGAATTCATGTGTCATTCATTCATTCATTTTTCAAAATAAAACCAAAAATAAGACAAACTGGAAAGGTTTTGGAAAAGTAAAAAGACCCAGAAAGTTTTGGAAAAGTCATGGATTTGTTTTTTGTTTGTTTGTTTGTTTGTTTAAAACAGCATAATAATGTGTGATTAATAATTAAAAAAATAGTTTGAGTGAATAAAAAGTTTATTTCAAGTCGTCTTAACTTTAACGTTCTATTCTATTCACTTCTTGGGATGGATTATATTAAGCCTCATGTGGTGCAGTGGGTATGGACTAAAATCTGCCCAAATTAAATAGAAATGCCAGGAAAGTGTAGATTTAACAATGTGTGTCTTCACTGGGACATGAGCATAAATGTTCATTTAATGTTGAACCACACGTTGTCATTTATTTTATTGTTAAACCTCTGAGGGTAAACTTTAACATAACACTTTTTATTGTGATTGTTTCAAGTCCACTTGCATTTTTAGGAGTACGTACTCATGGAAATTTGTCAAAAAGTCAAGCAAAAGTATTTGTTAAAGTGTGTATGAACCCTGAACCAACAAAAAAACAACTCCTTTCTTCCATTATTTGTTTCCAAAACCAAAATGATTCATTTAATTTATAATTCATTCATTTAAACACAAAAAGAAAAACTGAAAAAAACGCATCACTATCAGCTTTTTCATTTTAGTTTTGGAAACAAATAATGAAGAATCACTTTTTTTTTTTCATCGTCTTATTTTTAGTTTTATTTTGAAACACAAATGACATATGGATTCTAAAGCCCCAAATGTGGCACACAGGAATATTCCACATAACCAATATAGACTTAGACATATCCGAAATGCATATAGAGGTGATTATAAAAATAATACAATAAAATTAAGTACCGTTACTTAAGTGGTTGTGATGTGTTTTTCTGCATTTAGTCTCTGTTGTGCTGTGTTAAAATCTTCAGAAAGCTGGAGACGATGAGAAGAGCTGATGAGGAGCTGGACTGAAGCGTTCACAGACAGACAGACAGACAGACAGACAGACAGACAGACAGACAGACAGACAGACAGACAGACAGACAGACAGACAGACAGACAGACAGACAGACAGACAGACAGTTAGTACCCATTTAGTGTCAGTTCACACCAAACGTCACTGTTGGAGTTTTACAGACAGCGTCACTGTCCAGGTTAGATCTTGTTTGGCGTTGTTTCACTTGCAAGTAGGTGAGTCCACATGAGAAAAATATTGTTGAGATTATAAATCTGTGCTTTAGAAATAAGTGCAAGGATGCACAGGTCAGATCTCATCACACACACACACACATACATACATACTATATACACACACACACACACACACTCTACTGCTCAGTCTGGCTGAAGTCGTAGCAAAAGTTGTAGTTGCTGGGTGGTTTGGGAACGACGGGAGCGCTGTCGGGTATAGGGACGTTCTCCAGGTCCAGGAGGCGGAGCTTAATTTCCATGGACAGGAGGATCTCCAGCTCGCTGCGCATGGATTCGCTGCTCATTTCCCGACCCAGGAGGACGCTCAGGCCGTCTGTCCAGAGGCAAAACTGACGATAGGAGGAAGTAAATATGTCATTCTGCTGCTCAACATACATGTGAACTCACAGGTTAAAGCGCTGAACACGACTCCACATGTTACTGGCTCATAAATCATTATCATCTTGTCATGTTTTTACAGTTTAAGTTAACCTTAGGTTCAGTTTTATTATGTGAAATGTTAGTGTGACCTATTCTAACTTACCTTTCTCCTTTTTTGAACCAGTAGTTTAATATGATTTTTCATTCAATTGTTTCCTTTAAAAAATAAAGTAAGATTCTAACATTTGTGATTTTGACAGTAAGGGAAAAAAAAAAAATCAGTATCAGCCTGGAAATAACGATGGCCTGCATCGGTGAATGGGTAAGGCTGATATATATAAAAATAAAAATCTGTATCTGTCTGAAAACATTTCCATAGCAGTTAAACATCAGCTGTGAAATTAAAGTCTTATGAGCCTTTCATTTTTTTGTCCAAACAAATGTACCTTCAGTTGGACCAGATATTATTTTCTGTAGCTGTATATGTATTTAATGTTAATTATAAATGTGCCTTAAAGACAGTAGTCTGTCAAACCTGACTATGATATCACTTCATAGACTGACGTTAACTATGACCAATCAGAGCAACAAACAATGTCACATATACAGAGAAAATAAGTCTAAACTAGTGTCTATGTGGTTGTTTTAACATCCTATAGGCTAGGCTAATTAACATTAACACACTGCTAACACTGGGGCTCCGTTTACATGCTGTTTATCCGACCATAGACAGTTTAAGTTCTTACTTCTTCAACCCTGTCGTCATTGTGATAAGCCCCGCCCTACAATCTCACTCCACAAATAGAGCGTTGTGATTGGATCTGTTAAATTTTACCGTCCTGGCTGATGCTTTATGGAGCGTCACTAGACCAACGATTCAAGCAAGAATATTTTTTGCCACTAGAGGCAGGCTAGTTTACTAAGTTAGTAGAATGTGTATGTAGAATATAAATTAGGCTTTATTCTACTGATATGATGCTGGGGTTTTAAAGTGAAAATGCAGACAAAAAGTGTAATGAGACTCACGTCAGTTCTGGAAGGGGCGATGAAGTTCAGGCTGTACTCTTCCACATCGTATGTGATACTAAACGCCAGGTCCATCTCCTGCAGGACGGACAGTATATATGTATATATCAACATAAATATGGGAGTTTTAAGACCTAATGGGGTGTGGATGTGGTGACTGCCTGACGGAGCTGACCTTGGTCTGCTTGCCTTTGTTTTCCTTCATGTGAGGACAGTCTTTCCCCATCAGTAAACCTTTGATATCTGCTACTGGAACTGAAGCAGGACAAGGAAATGCAACAGTCATATGACAGGTTATTTTCAGTAAATACCAAATTTGACTCCACTCACTCTTGTCTTGCAGTGTCTCGATGGGTGGGTTTTCCATGTCTTCCTCCACATCGCCATAGTGAAGCATTTTGTGATTAGGTGACAAGCGACAGTACCACAGTTTATCTGTCGAAGGAGTCACTTCCAAAGGTTAGAAAACACTGCTCTACAATTATTTTAAGAAAGTATCTTCTTCAGACATTAAATGTGTTAAATCTTACACACTTTAATCAGATGAATCAGAAAACAAATGACTTTAGTGTTGGTTAGCACTAAAGTGAGCAGCAGCAAATTTAATGTACTACCATAGTACGCTACATCGACCAATCACCATGAATAGTCAGAGAGTGGACGTAACAAAGTGATGCTGCGACGATTTGGAGAGAAACAACCATAGAAGAAGAACAACAACAGGTGTAGATTTACTTTTATCACAGATGAGTGAAGAATGTGAGAAAACGTCAACAATCTTTAAATTCTTTTTACAGAAGCGACAACAGTCGTTCAGCTCCATAATCCACCATTTTGTTTAGTCATTCCTAACTTTCTCCAGACTCCTCCGTCAACTTTCCGACACCAACTACGTCATCCTAAAGATTACACTGATTGGTTGTAGTACCGTCCTATTGCATACAGAGGGATTTGAAAGACAACCTTTTAGCCCCGCCTCCTCTGACTTTGAAGCACCACTAGACCCATACATGGGTTAGCGCGGCTAGGCTAACTATTCTGTTGTTGATTCTAAGAATTTCACATTTTGATCCCAGACTTATCTTGGAAACTTAACATTTAAGACTTGAGTTTTTTTTATGGGTAACACACATGTGGTAAAATGTCATTAGTTTTAGACCAGTGAAAGAAAGCACAGTATGTTTTGTCACCTTGTCTGCGTCGGCTGCTGATCTTCTTGAACATGGTTCCCTGACAGAGTCGGTTCAACCTCTGCTGACGGATCAACTCCAGTAGCTCAGGCTTTAGCCGCTCTTTGAGTTCACTGGGAACAAAACACTTGAAGTCAGCATTAGTGTTAATGACAGCTAGGTCCACATTAGATATATCAATGAGCCAGCTGGTTGGCTTGGCCTCTACACACACACACACACACACACACATTAGTTGTTTTTTTTCTCCAGTATCCTCACACTTCTTTTCAAAGGACTGCATGTCTGATAAAAGTGACGAGGTGTTAGTTGTTTGTTACTCACAGTACGGGCGGAGCGAGAGTCTCCTCCTGATGCAGCCGCTCCGTCTGCCGCAGTTTGAGGATCTCGCTGTAGTTGAGAGCATTGACTTTGTTCTTGAAGAGCTCCAGGGACGTTGGTTTACTGGACAGCGTCCTGGTGATCTGCTCCCTCACCACCTGCATCACCTGGGTGGAGGGACACGTAGACACAGGTTACACACTGCGTCATGTTGTATACACAGTAGGAGCTAGCAGTGATGCGCGGGTCGATGTATCATTTTTAACTACCTCACCCGCAACTCGGACCGCAAGAAATATATTTGAAAATGAAAGCAACCGACCCGCTTCTGGACCCGCATTTTTAAAAAATGTCTTCATGAACATCACGTGACCTTTTGACCTTACCCACATACTTGCATTTATTTCTGTGTTTAAATTCCATGTCATTGTTTGTAACTTATTTTGTTTATAAATATGTTTGTTCTGCTTCATCATTTAAAAGTTATCAACGCTAACGCAGCATCTAAACCAGGGCTTGACAACCTGTAACACCCAAAGACACATTTGAACCTGGTTTCCACAAAAAAGAAAACACTAGGAGCCGCAAATACTGTTTGACATCTAAAATGAAAAAAACAAAAACAAGACGATATTTGTTAAAACGAAAGGGAACAAATATTTGACTTTAAAATTATTGAACATTATACCATTATTGACCAATTAAGACACATCAGCAGAACGTGTAGAATAATATACCTGTGTCTTTAATGTTCGACCAAAGGCACAAAAAACAGAACAGGTCCAAAAAAAACAATAAAACCCTCCCCCACGTACTACATTACAGCAACACCTGCTTCTGTTTGTCAGTTAATATCCAGCTTATTGAATGTGTGCTCAGGAAGTACACCGTCTTTTCTTCTGTTTCTAACTCCTCCCCTTGGCTCTGATCCAGTCACATCACTTCCCGCCTGTAACTATTATTTCTTTAAACTTGAAGAGCCTGGTCCTTCCTGGTTCACAAAGTCCTTTAAGCACCTAACCCCCACCCCTTAATGCCTCACTCACTCCACATCTGAAATGTTTCCACCTCATGCCAAACGTGTACGAACAACAACAACCAAACTGATTATAAATCTAAAGTCCTCAGACAGTCGACCCAATAGCATGATTTTTCTGTGTTCTGCTTGACTAGTTTATGTGATGCTCATTTAGAGGGACAGAGGGTGACCCAGGTGACCCCCCCTCACCCCGTGCTTGAATGTAAAATCTATAGCATCCCTTAGTATTCACCCTGCAGTTGTAAATGGTAGAAAATCGATATAAAAATCCATAGAGTGAGCAGATTGCGACCGCTTCAGCACTATTTTTCCTGCTGCTGTTGTGTCTGACACACACTGCTGACCTAGATCATTCCTGTTCACACCCAGTTTGACATATTGTGAACAATCAGTGTGACTCAAGTGTAAGTTGACCTGCTCAATACAGATCAAATGCAGTTACAAGACATCTTTATGCGCAGCTATACGATTTTAACGGCTGTACACGACATGAATTTAGCAGAAAACTGAAGAGTTACTACCAGAACAAAACTAGTATTCACAGAAGGTCTAATCTCGCCCATATTTTGTTCCAATCTCACATTTCTATGACAACCCGTTCTTGAATTGGAGCCAATAATGTGATATTGACATTTCTGCTAAATGCAACCTTGACCTTTGACCTTTTGCAATATTGATAATTTCGTTATATGTATATATGCATCAGTGTGTGTAATGTTATGATAATATATCCAGTATTGATTAAGTTATAGTGTGATATGTCTATGTTTGACACAAACAGTGTAACATAAGTTAATTTTGCGACATGTCACCGTTGACCTCCAGAGATCTTAAAAACCATTGGTCGTAGGTGATAACACCAACTATGAGCATCGTAGGAATCTTTAATCCGCATCGTTTGGTACCAATCTGAAAGTTCTGTGACCCTCCATTCTTGAGTTATAACACATGTGATTTTGACCTTTTAGCTAATTGTGACTTTGACCTTTGACCTTTACTCAAATGGATCAATGCATCTGATGTGCATTAACTATATGTATATGCCCATGTAATTTCATTGTGATAACTCAATTATTCTTTGAGTTATAGCATGATATGTCTCTGTGGACACACGTGTGATTACAATCTTTTCTAACCAATGTTGGAAAAGCTAAAAAAAATCTGAATTATGGGGTAATTAACAAAAATAAAGATCCGTCCCTTTACCCTTTAAACTTCCAAGGGTTCACATACAGGCCAGACGTAGTTGTTCAAAAATGTTAAGCAAACCACCCAAACCTGTCCCAAATGTCACATGGTAAATGGACTGTACTTATATAGTGCATTTATTCACCCATTGGTGCACTTTATAATTCCTCACATTCACCCATTCATACACACTCACACCAGTCGACGGCTGCTGCTGATACACTTAAGGTTCAGTGTCTTACACTTCAACATGTGGACAGCCTGAGGCTGGATGTGAACCACCGACCCTTCGATCATTGGACGACCCGCTCTACCAACAGAACCACAGACACACATCAGAAGGTATAAACTACTTTAGGCTAAAATAACCACAGCAGGTACAATCACTCATTTGTTCAAAATACAAATGTCAAACAGCTGATCTGAACCTTTATGTCTAATAATTATCCACAGGGGAACCATATTCTAACAATCACAGTCATAGTCCAACTAAAACAGAAAAAAATAAACAAGAAAAATTGTCCACATGTCATCCAAAACACACCAAAATATCAATATGCACACATGTTTTATGGCATCATTTAACAGGACCTGCCTCCAATATCCCCGTTTTCATCTTAATATTTTCAATTATAATATAATCAAACACCAACTGCATGTTATACTGAAATGGTTCAACAGCATTCAATTTACTTTATTAAGCAATGTAGGTGAAATTAAGTGGATGTTTTAAGGGTTAAAATACAAACGAGCAGGTTTTCATCAGGGCAGCCATCGAGGTGTAGGCGTTAAAATCCACACAGTCATTCAATATTGTGCGAACACGCAGCGACACAAAACAAGCCGGTCGAGTTTCACACTGTCCCAAACCCCCCTGAGCCAAAATAACCTCTCTGTCCAGCTGCTTTCACATTACACAATGCTCACAGCACTCAGTCACTTCACATGGTGGTGACTTTCCCCTGTTGGGGCGAAACTTTTAGTCAAAGCTCGAGTGAAAAGGACATGACACGAATGACTGATGTCCCAAAAACAAACAACAGATCAAACAAAAAAAAAGCAGGATGTAAAGCAAAAGAAGCTTACCTCCATATTTCCTCCTTCAAGAAGTGTGTGTGTGTGTGTGTGTGTGTGTGAGTGAATATATTAATCCTTGACTTCCAAGTCACCCCTGTCCTCCTTAAAGTGTCCAACAAATGACCGGCAGTGAAAGTGAGGGATGGAGGCAGAGATCACCTACATGACAGGAGAGGTACTGACCTGTGGGTGTTTTGTAAACAGAAACCCTGATAGTGTCACACACACACACACACACACACACACACACACACACACACACACACACACCCTCCCCCGTCAGTCCAGCCCGTGTCATTCAGCTCAATGAACCAATGGGAGTGGAGAGTGGTGACTGCATCTGTTCTGAAAACCCTGCAGCATATAGATGTATATGTGTGTGTGTGCGTGTGTGTGTGTGTGTGTGTGTGTGTGTGAGCGCTTGTATTCCTATCTTTATGAGGACATTTGACAGGCACTAAATACTTGAACGTGTGCATTTTTAATAAACTTTAAGATAAATATCCAATCTGAATTTATGAAATTTGACCCAAATGATTGGTTTTGTGCTGGAGGGTCACATATAATAATATTATATTATAATATTATACTATAATAAAAGACTCTAAGACTACATAAATATGGCACCCAGCAAAATAAAGTGTAGACTGTTCATTTGGATTGAACTGACACCAGAACATGTCAATGGCAGTGAATGAGTTAATACGGTTGCAATACTAATCATGTTCAATATACTTAAGTGCAACTTTGAATGTAAATAGTGAGAGTGAACTGCTGTTCAAGGACCACTGTGTGAATGCTATATTAGTCTGTCTTCTTTTTATTGTTATTTATATCTTGCAATCTTTTATCTTATTAGTTGTATATATATATATATATATATATATATATATATATATATATATATATATATATATATATATATATATATATATATATATATATATATATATATATATATATATATATATACACACACACACACTTTTTTAGAATGACACCTGATGACGATGGTGTGTTTCAATTTCATTGTCCTTTTTGTATATTGACAATAAAGTCATTCTATTCTACACAGTCACACCATGGGGACCTCCGACACTATGGGGACAAAAATTTAGGTCCCCACGAGACGTAAATGTAATTTAAGGTCCCTGCTAGTAAAATAGAAATGATGTGGCCCTAAAAATACATTAATTAGTTTTTTTCTGGAAGTCCCCATAAAGCATGAGGGAAACAGGTGACTTTTAAAAAAGGATACATTTTAATGTATTTTTTAAATTGTTTTATTTTTATTTTATTTTTAAATATTGTTTATTTTATTTGTATTTATTTTATTATTGTTATTGTATTTATTAATTTTTATTACATTTTTTTATTTAATTACATTTACAATGTTTAGAATTATTATTTTTACTTTATTAAAAAATATAAAAAGAATTTACACTCACGACCCAATGTCGACCAGATTACAAACTTGAATGCGTGTGTGTGTGTGTGCGTGTGTGTGTGTGTGTGTGTGCGTGTGTTTCCACAGAAGGTGTAGAGTGTTGTTCAAACAGACCGTCCAGCTTCAGCGTCAGAACAATCACTTCAGTTTGATAAAAGGTCGACTGTGTGTTTGTTCACCTTTTATTTTCCCTCATACGACACATTTACAGATATGACACACCCTACAGACAGACAGTCAGACAGACAGAGGTCTCTCTTCTTTTCCCGCAGCCCTCCTTTAAGTTCAACCCCGGCGTCTCTTCCCTCTTATTGTTTCCAGTAGTTTTACCCCCCCCCCTCTTCTGTTTTGTCATTACTGCTGATGCTCCAGGCACTTTTGTATTTCTACTTTTTCCTTCTCCCTCTGTTTCTGCCGCCCACCACGCTTCTCTTTGTCTACCTAATGCCCCTTTGTCCTTGCCCCGGAGCACCCTGGGTAGGGGGCCCTGGGTAAAAACAAAAGGCTGGTCTGCTGTCCTGGCGCTCAGGACACTGGCCAGCTCCTAAAAAAAAAAAAAAAAAAAGGTCAAAGGGTCACTGAGTTTTATAACTATTGGGACGTGGCGTTGTGGGTGACAGACGGCTGAAATGTGGGGGGGAAACAAAAGCTCCAGCCGTCCCAGTCTTTTGGGGAAGGATGGATTCTCAATATTTCTCCCAGACAAGTTCCAGCTGTGTAAGTGCTACACTGTGGTCGTAAAAGGTGGGAATGTGTTCACAGACGCAGGATGAGGTCGGTCTGTAGCGGTCAGGAACAGTTAGCGTAAGAAACAAAGAACCCATAGAAAATCAACATAATGTTATTTACACAAAATAAAAATGACTCTTATTTAACCTGAACTTTGGTACCCGGTTAATCATTGTAATTTAAATATTAGGTACAATTTTCTATTATTAATGCAAACAGTTTATTAACTGAATTTTGTGAAGGTGTCGTCCATCGTGGTCAGTATCCTACGGTAGGGAGGGAGCGAGAGAGAAAATAAAGTTGGGACAGTGGAAGCTCTGGAAACATCCAAACAAAAACACTAAGGTTTGGGACACATTGGCTGAGACTTTTAAAGATACTTTTTAAAAATGCAGGTACAGAAGCGGGTCGAGTCTGTCCTTTTTAAATATATTTCTTTTGCGTTGCGTTGCAGGCGGGTTAGTCGGTTGCAGGTCGTTTATAGCCTAGGATCTAGACTGTCCCCAGTGGCCGCAAACTGCATTTGCTACGGGGGCAGTCTAGAAAGTCTAGGCGAATTTGTGGGCGGGATAACCGCTGTCTGTCAAGTTTTCTCTTTACACAACGCTACGCTATTGGATAAATCAAACTTTTGCCATACCCGGTGGGCAAAACTCCGACAACGTCCCTTTTTTCCAAAAACAGCTTAAGTGCCGTTTTCTGCTCCTCTCGCAGGGAAAACTGTAATTTTAAATCACCTAGCGTTGCTGCCAAAGCCAGCTCCAATGGTTGTTTCTGGTGATGAGCCATGTTGTCTAGCAGCTGGCAACTGGTGTTACGGCAATGTGTGCTAGCTAGCAGCTACGCCTTCTTCTTCTCTTTGGTGTGCTAGCTGCTACGTCTCTGCGACTACAACATTACGTGTCGTATTTGTGTCGTCATGAGGCAGGGCGGGCTCCAATCCCGCCCCTCGCGATTTGATTGGTCCGACCCATTTTGGATTTTCAGATCCTAGGCTGTCTAGTCTGTCTCCCCGTAGCAAATACCATTTGCGGCCACTGGGGACAGACTAGATCCTAGGCTAGGTCGTTTATACATGGACCCTCGCATCATTACCACCTACTGAAGCACAGTACCTTGTCAAAGTCCTCCTGCGTGGCTCTCATCTCTTTCCAGGTTTTGTTGAGCAGCTGAATGCAGACGCAGAAAAGCTCCTCCATCAACCGATCCTGGCTGAAGAAGATGGGGTGGTAGTCGGATCCAGTCTCCGAGGCTGTTAACAAAAGACACATGTGGAGATGAAGGAAAATAAAAAGAAAAAACCCCAAAACAAACATGAAATATTCACAGATTTTGTGGCTGTTTGTTAAAGACATGGCCGTTGGACGTACGTGGTTCTCCGATTCGAAGGATTTCACACAGGATGAGCGTGAGCTGGATGCTGCTCCTGGCAAACGGACACTCGTGTTTGTCTTCTCGACTGCTGTTCTCCAAAACAAACTGACAGATGGAAACAGATGAATGGAGGTTGACATGGTCTCATAGTGAAAACTCAGTCACAGCACTAACATACAGTGCATCTCAAAACTATTCACAGTGCTAACACCCCCCCTTTTATAAATACATCTTTTTTGTGTTACTTACAGCTTTATTCTAAAATATCTTTATTTTTTTACACTCACAACACCTCATAACAAAGTAAAAAAACATTTGTTAGAAACTTTAAAATGTATTAAGAAAAAACTGAGATTATTAAGAGCGGTTCCACCACTAATTAAATACCGTATTGTCTACACCGTAATGTGCACTGTCAATGAATGGTTTCTTTTTTTAGGTTCTTCATATATAAGAATTGAAATTCCAAGTCACTAAGCACAACCAGAATTAATGCATATATATAAAGCACACTGTGGTTTTTGGAGAAAATTAAAGCCTTTTATGTGTGCCTTATAGTCCGGAAAATACGGTAATCTATTTTAGTTTTTAATAACTCCACCCTTTAAATTACCTCCCATTTATAAATACAAACCACATACTTTTCAGGTGGATATATTTTTTAACCTCACACATGTGTAATAATCAGACAAATGTAAAAGCAGTCGCCTACCACAAGTGTAATAATAATTACCTCTGTGCAAATCTTCACCTTCCAAAATTGTAATAACTTACAACAGTATTATTAACTATGTATGTGAGACATTAGGTATTACATTTGTGGTAGGTGACAGCTATTATGTTTGTGGGAAAGTCATTATATTTATGGGATTATTACATTAAAAGCTGCAAAAACTTTTTTATTACATTTGCAGGTTATTATGTTTGTGGTATTAACATGTATTGGTCCATTTTTAAAGTGTAGAACACAATACAACACTATGATCCAGTTGAATGTTTTGGGGTTTGACTCAATTAATGGAAAGTATAAATGGATTGTAGTCATTTTCTTGAAACATGCACCCATGTGTTGGTCTTTAACGGCTGTTGAATCCTACAAAGTACTGGAAAACATAGAACTCACCCTGCTGTACGCATCAGGGTAGCGTGATGCAAAATAAAACATGGTGTCCAAAGCCAATAGACCAGGTGGTGTTCGCACCAGGTCCTGACCAGGGTTACTATTGTTCTGAAAAGAAATTATGAAAAATGATTTAGCTCCATCACACACAGATGAAAAAAAAAAACAAACTAGAATTAAGAGAAAAACTGTTACTACTAACAGACATTTTGGGTTATTGGTACCATTGGTAAAAAGGGTTTGGGGTAAAACCTTTGTGGTGTCATTTTGTTTATAGGCCCAATATATGTGTAATAAACTGTGATAGTCTTTATTATATGTATATTAAACCATAATATTCTTTATTATATATTTTTATTATACATATGTATATTAAACTATGATAGTCTTTATTATATATGTATATTAAACTATGATAGTCTTTATTATATATGTATATTAAACTATGATAGTCTTTATTATATATGTAGTCTTTCCAAATGAGTATAAATGAATATAGGTTCTATAAACAAAATGGTACCACAAAGCTTTTGTCCCTTTTGGTGGTACTAATATGTGGTTTGGCCCATGGACTATATAAGAGATATGACTAAATATGTTCTTACAAGCTGTCACTTACAGAAAAGCCCAATTTCTTAAACTCTTTAGCGCAGAGTGAGCGGCGTCTCTCATGACTGAGACTGTTCTCGCTCTCCGTCTCAAACGCTGCCTGCCTCAAACCGTGGAGGATCTCTCTCTGTTCCTGAAATAAAAAAATAAGACAGACGGACAAACATTTCAGTTGTCATCTTGGACATATCAAAGGTTTTCAGATCAGAATTCAGCTAAATTAGTCTTTATCACATGGCAGCGGGTGAGTAAACCACACAAGAGGAGGCGTGTCCACACCGTTTGAGAATTTACCTCAGAAATGTGGACAGACAAGTGGACAGACAAAAGACTACACTGTCTTCATCCTAGGATACAATCAGGAAATTAAGTTTTAAGGAAATCAGAAAAGGCAAATAGCACTTTGCGCTACACTAACTGATGCTAATGTTTAAGTGGAGTGCACTAGTGCAACATTTATACTATGGCATCAATTCAATCAAATGTTCCTGTAAACCATCAGTATGTGTTCATACTCTATGTTTTCCTGATTTCCTGTCAGTCACTAGTAGACTTTCTCCATGGTAACGATTAGGTCGATTTAGGCTGAATCCCATTTCACCCCTTAACCCTTCAAACAGAGCTATAAGGGGTAGGGCTTGAAAACCAACCCGTATGAATGGGGACACCCCTTCAACACTCACATCATCAGTTCACTCCTCTAGTTGTTACGGAACCAAAAACCACAGCTTTAACCAGAACAACAATACAATACAACAGTTATCACAACTGAAAGACTGTTCATTACAGTGAAAATACTACATGTGTGTACTTCTGCTGTAGATGCCGCCATTTTGAAAAGGATTTGCATTGTATTCTGGGAAATTTCTCGTACCCCTCCCTTAACGTGAACTGACAAACCCCTAACCCTACACCTGGATGCACAAAACGGAAGGTATGGGTTAGGGCAGGGATGGGATGGGATGGGATGGGGAACTCCAGGTCTGGAGGATGGGAGTTGCGTACCCCTGGACTAAGGAGTGAAATGTGATTCAACCTTAGTGTCAATCACTATTAAACCATCTCCATGGTAACCATTAGTTTGCTATAGGTTAGCTGTTTAGCACAACCCAATTCTTAATGTGTCTGTTCGTTGTACTTGCAGGTGAACAAAAAAGACTGAACTTAATGCGAGCGCGATGATGTGGTTCCTAACAAGTTTTCTTTTTTTAATTAAAAATCTAGACACGACTCATTTCTTATTTTGGACTTGTATGAAGCTGGCACACAACAGTACGATGACATGACTTAGGAAGTCTCTACTGACAGAAATAAAACCAATGCTACCCAGTAAATCCAAGATGGCTTCTCATGTGAGCTCATTGGTTTGTGCAGGTATAAGAAAGGAACTAAGCAGCCATGACTTTATTTTTTATTTTGTCTTCACTCACCTGATTGTAGCAGTCCAGAGGTGTCTTCATTCGAGGCTCCTGATGGTTTAATGTTACTGACTGGAGGACGTAGAGGTAGTGGGCCATCTCATCCTGGACTGAACCAGAACTATGGATGATGTTCTGCAGCAAATACACAGTTTTATTAGGACAGAATACACAGTGGAGTGGTTTATCAACATGTGGAAAATATAATAATTTATGATTTACAAACTATAAACCATTATCATCATAAGTGTTCTATTAAATTCTATAACAATGATGGAAAGAAAAAGTTTGGTGGTTTATTAAGTTCTGTATTTTCCACACTATAAGGCACACTGTCAATGAATGGTTTATTTTTTATATATATGAAGGCGCACTCGACTATAAGGCACATTAAGTGAAGTCAAAATTCTGAGATAAAAAAGTCAAAGTCATGAATAAAAAATTCAAAATCATGAGAAAATCATTAAAATCATGAGATAAAATGTTAAAATTATGACACAAGTCAAAATTATGAGATAAAAAGCCACGTTTATGAGTTGGAAGTCAAAATTCTAAGTCACTAAGCAATACTAGAATCGATCCATATATAAGGCACACTGTAGTTTTTGGAGAAAATTAAAGTAATTTAAGTGTGCCTTATAGTCTGGAAAATATGGTATAAAAATGACATCAATCCTCAAATCTCACACATGTTTAGGTTTAAATTCTTTCATCCATATTACCATTTATTAGATCAGTTTGAAAAACAATAGTATTTAGAGGAGCTGTTTTACTTTCACTATTATGTATTTTCTGTTTATGCATATAGCACCAATTATTTATAAGTCTATAGTTTTTTTACCAGTCGAATCATATCAATCCAACAACAAAAACTATGAAATGGACATTATAATAAAGAATTAATTTACTTTGTAGATGTACTGACGGAGATTCTTCTTATTCAGAAATTCAAACATCTCCTAAAAAAGAGAAGACAGAGAAGACGTTAAAGGTGTAATAACATGTTTCTATCATGGGGTGGCGACACAGTGTCAGTCACAGGTTAGTGGGCGGGACTTGGGTGAAACTGTGTGAATCTATTTAACCCAACCTGGTTTGGTTCAGTTTTACTTTGCTCTTGGTTTAGTCAGACTGATAAGAAGGGTGGATTTGTTGACCTACTGTAAAACTGAGGAAGTGTGTGTGTGTGTGTGTGTGTGTGTGTGTGTGTGTGTGAGTGAAACAAAGAGAACGCGAGAGAAAAAAAAAAAAGGAATGAATGAAGCAACTGTTTCCGTACAATAAGAGAGGAGCAGGAACAAAACAGCAGGAGATAAAGCCATGACTGTGTGCAGAGAAGCTGAGATACACGGACGCAGATACAAGGGTCAATTTCAACCGTCTGAAAGAAGCAGAGTCTGTGGGATTCTGTCTTAGAACACGATGGACTTGGAATAATGATGACCTGCTTCTGTACAGTCTCCCAACTGCATGTACTCCACAGATGCTAATCAATGCACATTAAAGAGTTGAGAGGCTTGAAACCATCATTCACACTAGTTCAGAGTGACAGACATAGAACAACCAGTCAATACACCAAACCCCCACATGGGTCTGGAATTTCCCCTAGTGGGACAAATAAAGGAAATATCTTATCTTATCTTATCTGCATGTGTGTGTGTGTGTGAACAGCTCTGAGGAGAAAACAGGGTTTCTGAAAATTAAAGAGAGCAGCAGCACCTGTCGATCTGAATCCCCAGCTGTCTGTAGTAAGGCCATGAGCAGAGCCATGGCTTTGGTCTGTATCTGCTGGTTTGTCCTGAGAGAAAGAGACACAAAAGACATCACATATATTTTTATACAGTATGTATATCTGTGCAATAGTCTTAGAAATGACATAGCCTAATTTTTATTTATTTATTTATTTATGCTTTTATGGTTTGATTTTAGCTTATTTTTATTGTACAGTTTATACATTGATAAGACTACGTTACGCTATGTTGTTAGGGTTTATTACCAACGCCAAGGTGGTTATGTCTTCACTGGAGTCTGTCTGTCTGTCTGTCTGTCTGTCTGTCTGTCTGTCAGCAACATTACTCAAAAAGTTAGGGATGGATTTTGATAAAATGTTGGGAGTGTCACAAGGAACAACTGATTAAATTTTAGTGGTGATCTGGAAGACATCCTGGATCACTTTGAAACATGTTCTCCATTTACCACAATGTAAAATGTCCATGTGATTTTTTTAAGTTTTTCATATATAAGGTGCATTAGGTGAAGAAAAATCATGATAAAAAGTCAAAATTCCAAGTCACTAAGCACAACCAGAATTAATCCATATATAGTCTGTAAAAAATAGAGTAATTTATTTTACTTTTTTGTGAAAATCATGAGATAAAAAGTGAAAATTACAAGGTAAAGTCAAAATCATGAGATAAAAATATAGATTTTTAAAACCGACGCCTTTTCTAGTTTTCCATCCTTTTAATGAGCTCAGTGTTTGTGAAAAGATTTTTCAGCTCGTTTCAGCAAAAATAATCAATTCTCATGAACAAAGTAAATAAGATCCAGTGGGTGGATCTTATTTACTTTACTGGTTTATCACAGAAACTGCTCAGACTTAAATAATGCAGCTACAACTTGCCATTATGTAGAATGCAATGGTTTGTTAAGGATGTTTTTCTACATTCACGCATATTTATCCAACTTGAATGTTAAATGTCCCTTTGAGTTGCCACTATCTCCATATTGTTTAAACTGTTAAAGTCAGTATACATTAATACATTTGGATATATTATACAATACTGAGGTTAATTTTAATTATGTGGAGTTACATTTTAAATGTGATGCTACTGATTAAACATGAACACAACCCCTTTTTCCTTTTGTTCTTCTCTTTTCTTTAATCACTATTGTTAATATCACTGTTGCTTTGTCTGCCGTATGTTTTTTTGTATTTATGTGGGTACCACCTGGAAGAGAGTAGGGATAATGTTCTGTGTAATTAATGCATCTCGATCCATTGTAAAATATAATAAAGTGACAAAGTTGTTTAAAATAAATAAATAAATAAAAAGAAGCATTCTGAGAATGCTACCCAGAGGGTGAGAGTGGGGCCGCACACATCCACTTTCCTCAGTCTCAGCACCGGCTCGCCACAGGGCTGCGTGCTGAGTCCCCTGTTGTTCACCCTGTACACACACGACTGCATCCCCACACACCACAACAACACCTTTGTGAAGTTCGCAGACGACACCACGGTGGTGGGGCTCATCTCCGGGGCAGACGAGTCTGCTTACAGGAGTGAGGTGGAACGTCTGGCAGCGTGGTGTGGGGAGAACAACCTTCTGCTTAACACAGCAAAAACAAAGGAGTTGGTAATAGACTTCAGAAGGAAAAAGACCGACATCACACCACTCCTCATCAGCGGGGACTGTGTGGAGCAGGTGACAGACATCCGTTTCCTGGGAGTCCAGTTGGAGGAGGGCCTGACCTGGACTGTGAATACCACAAAAGTGGTTAAAAGGGCCCAACAGCGCCTCCACTTCCTGAGGGTTCTCAGGAAAAACAACATTGCACAGAGACTGTTGGTGTCCTTTTACAGGTGCACCATAGAAACTGTCCTGACATACTGCATTTGCGTATGGTTCAGCAGCTGCACGGTGGCCCAGAAAAAGGCCCTCCAACGGGTCGTCAACACGGCCCAGCGGATCATCGGCTGCCCCCTGCCCTCACTGGACGATCTCCATAGTGCCCGTGGTGCTAAAAAAGCTCACAGCATTATAAAGAACACCTTCCACCCGGCTCACTCCCTGTTTGACCTTCTTCCGTCAGGCAGACGTTACAGAGCAATTAAAACAAGAACTAACAGACTCAAAAATAGTTTTTATCCAACTGCAATAACCATCTTAAATGCCTTAAGGAAGATTGCCTGACTATCTATTTACTTATTTATTCGTATTTTTATTGTTATTATTATTGTTATTTTATAGCCTATTTATTCAGCACTGTTTTTTTTAACGTAAGTTGTATGCACTGACTGTTTAGCACTTTTTAATTTCGTTGTACTGGTTACAATGACAATAAATGACTATTCTATTCTATTCTAAAGTCACCTGTTCTTGAATTAGAGCAAATGTGACTTTGACCTTTCAGCCAAATGCGACCTTGACCTTTGACCTTTTGCAATAGTGATAATTTCATTATATGTATATATGCGTCAGTGTGTGTAATATTATGATAACATATCCAGTATTGATTAACTGATAGCGTGATATGTCTGTTTCTCACACACACACACACACACACACACACACTCACACACACACACACACACACTCACACACACACACACACACACACGTTGATTACAATAATCTTGGGCAAGATTAATAAATCTTTGCTTATGCATCCAAGTCTCATTATATATGTAACCATAATGTAATCATGCAAAAGTCAGGATGGAAAATGTGTTACAATAACAGCTAAAACCTGACATCGATAAAACATGTTATTTGTAGTTAGTTGTAAAACCCTGGTGTGACCTCAGTGTTATAAAGACGTTACATGTAAAACTTCCCATTTTGACACTTTTTATGATTCCCCACCCAAAGCCTCCATGGGTGTGTTACTCTACTGCAGTTTCATTTCTCTTATTTTACTTACAAAATTACTGGAAAGCATATGAGTCTTAAAATCAATGAAGCTGAAAATTAGTGCAGCAAATTTAAGGAAAATGACATTTTAATACATTAGCTTTTATTTCTGAGCCCAATTAAAGTTGCTCACATTCATCAGTTTTCCAACAGTAGTGTAGAGATGCACAATATATTGTTTGAATGTACATGTGTGCGATGGTCACATCACAGGTACTGCAATTGTCTCAATTTTATTTTTTTAATTTATTCGTATGTATTTGAATTTATTTAATTTCATTGTATTTTGTATTTATTTATTTATTCCTTCATCATTTTATTTAATTATTTCAGCTACAAGAAGGAAGACACTGAAACACATGTTCAGTGTCGACCACCACGGCACCACACTGTTATATACTCCAGAGTTATTTTATTATCTCGCAATATAAATGGCAGGGTTAACAAATAAATAAAAAAATAAATAAATCACAATGTCAGGGTTTTTTTTTTTTATATCACACAGATAACCTAATGTGTGCGTCACCATGTGGTTACTTACACCTGAAGGTGAGCGATCAGCCTCTCCATAGTGACTTCATGTTTAACCTGCAGGAAGAGGCTGCGGCTGCTCAGCACCATGCTCTCCAGGATGTCCAAGGAAACCTGCTGGATTGACGCATCAGACGACTTTCCATTGACGAAGCCGGCAATCTGAAAAAAAAGAAAGTGAATAACAGAAGTGCTGCTGTAGTCCAAGGGAAGCAAATGTTAAAAAAAAAAAAAAAAAAAAAGAGAAATCAGCTGTAGTACCTTCTTGATGAAGATAGATGAAAGGTTCTCCCAGGAAACTATCCCATGATCCATCAGTTCCATGAAGCCCGTCAGTGTGTGGGTCATGATCACTGCAGTCCTGAACCACACAACACAAAGAAAGAGTGAATATTAAAAAACACAATGGACATGTTCTTATACACATGTCCATCATGTCACAGAGGACTCTTCTGTCATAATGGTCAAATTTATATCTGCACATGTGCGCTGGGTGTGAATTGCCGGGGGGGGGGGGTTTCAAATACACACATATAAGGGTGTAAATATCTGCCAGTCCAGCCATAGAGATCAGCAGAGGGACAGGTGCATTCTGGGAGATTCTTTACCATTTATCGAGGAAAATAAGAGCATCAATGATTTTGCTTCGTTACGCTTGCGAGGACGTCGACGGCGTACGCCCGGGGCCAGTTTGTCAGGGTTCGGTTCTCTGTCCGGCATGTGACCGGTCAAACTGAGTGAGTGAGACACGTCCCCTGATGGTCCACGTTCAGAGACGGGTACCAGGAGTCGGGTCAGTGAGGCCCTTTATCCATTTTCCACTTCCTGATTTGAAAACGGCCACCACATACACAGACCCAGAACACACATGCAAGCTTTATATTTACATTATTTTGATAAATCGCACCCTGCATGTGGAGAGATAGAGACACAGACAGACAGACAGACAGATAGACAGACAGATGGAAGGATAGACAGATAGATCTCTATTAACCTCCCAAGGGATAAATTCAGGCAGTAAAATGCAGTCACGCACCAATAAATAAATAACAATACAAACAATAAGTAAAAATAAAGTGCTCATATTTTTTCTCTTTAATTATGAATTTGCAAAATGCCAAAAAATATATTAAACAAATTACATGTTAAATAAGATATGACAATATATTTTCTTGAGATCAAATTGGGCTGTATGTGGCCCCTGAACTAAAACCATTTTTCCAGACTCTCCTACCCTAACCTTCAACAGGATGTGCTCCTACATGTGCAGGGATCACATGACCCCAGCATGACTGATATTTATCTCATCAGTGATCCTTCAAGCAGAGGAAAACACACACACACACACACACACACACACACACTGGTTTCTCTGTCTCATTGGGACCAAGTTTGTAACCATCACTTGTAGGTAAATTGTCCATTGGGTAGTTTGTGTAAACATGTGTGTGTTAAAAAAATTATAAATGTATGTGTTTATAGGGCTACATCACTTGCATAAATTTGTATACTTCACACAGATTTATATTTTACTAGTGGGGACCTAACATTTATATTTAACCCCTTAAGACAGGGGTGTCCAAATCCAGTCCTCGAGGGCCAGTGTCCTACATGTTTTAGATATTTCCCTCTTCTACATGATTCATTTTAACTCTCGTGGGGACCTGAATTTTGGTCCCCATGGTGTGACTGTGTAAACATACGTGTTTGACAAAGACCTAATGATTACTTACTCATGAGAGTCCTCTACTATCTTGACCAATAGGAGATGTCCGTCTCGGCTGATGAACTCCTGAGCGAACGTCACGTCTGTGGAAACGCTAGCCAGTTCCTTTAGCGAATCGCAGCGAACACCTGAATCTGCGCTCTGGATGCCTTTGTACAGATCCTCTGCACATCGACCCTGGATTCAACAGTGATAAAAATGTTTACAATAGGTACGTTTTAGTCACGGGACTATGATGACGTCGCAATTTCAGATGGAGGGCAGGACGTAACCATGGAGACTGTCGCTATGGAGGAAACCATTGAAGAGAGGGCCGATTGGACGGATTTAGATCCAATGTCGAAACATGATCTGCGTCAACTGGAGAACATCAGCCACATGATAGGTCTTCAGATTTAGTTTTTGACGTTCAGAACTAATAAATTACAGGAGATTACTGGGAGAAATTACAAAACAGGAGGGGGGCGGGAGATGGGTCTGAAATACCAGAGAACCCTGGGAACAACGGGAGAGTTGTCATCTGTGTGTAAACGGTTGAAGAGGTTCGTAGTGCTCTGTGATTCGCTCTTTCTGATCCTCATCCAACGGTTTAAATCTGAAATATCGCCAAATAATGGAGATGTTCTTTTCTTTGGTACGAAATCTGTCACTTCTGTGCATGCCGCCATGTTGGATGAGTTATCAACACACGCCGCTTACACGTAAGTGGAGGGGCGGGGGGGCGGGGACACAAGAAGGAGGCGGGGCGGACAGCTGCACAGCACAGTGAAGGAAAATGGCCAAATCTTATTCATCTAGAACATTATCTCAAGATATTCGTTATGCCAAATTCTTTCTGGATTTCATAAAACATCGAGATATTGCAAATCTCGATGAATCGCCCAGTGCTACCACAGATAGTCAAAGAAGAAAATGCTCACACACCAAAGAGGTGAGAATATAACTGTAAATGAAGTGGAACACCTCCAGAAGCTTGATGGTATGTAATTAGAAAACTAATTGCAACATGAAGTGTATAATTGGTTAATATTGTGTTATTATATGGTTGATATGAACATTATAAAATCATCTGATGAAAACTGTGATGTAAAAAATATGATGTGTGGAAGAAAATAAAAGCCATATGTGGTCTTGTCATTTATATTGTCGACTATTATTGAATTCTGTAAATGTGATATAATGTTAAATACAATTATTATTACTAGGGACACTTTTCAGATTTTAACAGTTACCTTTCATACAGATTTTAATTGCTATCTGTCTGAGGAGAACTGCCAATCCTCCTGTTGGAGAGACAGCAACTGAGATTGTATTTAGTTAGGATTTCAATCTCCCCTAGGGTAGATGCAAATTACAATCTCTAGAATTAGCAATGTTCCAATGTTGCTAACTCTACTAGGAGAACCGTCTATTCTATTGAATTGCCACCTCTACTGTCACATATATATCTAGCCATGTGATGTCACGTGAAATCAACCTATTCAAGAATGGGGAAATATTTCATTATAATTGGGCATCATTATATTAAATATAACATAACTACAATTAACTGTTTTATACTTCTGCTGTTATGGGAAAAAATGGTTAAATTATGTGACTGCAGCCGTTTTGTTTATTTGCTGTGTGTAAAATATAGAAGAATGGGTTATATAATGAGTGTGAGGCAGTGAGAGAAACAAGAGGGCTGCAGGAATGTGAGGAGAGGGAGGTGAAAGTGGCTGTGAGCCTGGTGGATGCAGACTCACCGGTGCCTTGGTCAGACGCAGAATGCAGCCGTTCTTAATGTCCAGACGGTTCTATAACACACAAACAAACAGACACATATGTGAGAGGAGGAAGTGTGTTTAAAAAAAGAAAAACCTTTAAAACAAAACACAAAAAACACTTATACACTCACACTCAGACCACAAAGTAGAACGATGGGGTGCACACATGTACTTATGCACTAAACTAGACTGACCACAGAGAAGACAACGTGTGAGACAAAACTACACACAAATCAGTCTGACACACAACCACACTACACACTCACATTTGGGTAAATTTAGTCACATATGACCTGGAGCAAAAGCAAAGACAATATGTAACGTAGAGCCACGGTTCTCAAACTGGGGTCCGCGGACCCCTAGGGGTATGTGGCGCATGTCCAGGGGGTACGCGAAATTATTCACGGTTTTGTTTTGTTTGTTTTTTTTGTTTTGTTTTGGTTTTTTTGCCGTTTTATTTTGAAATGCAGAAGTTTTATTTTGTAGTGAGCGGTTGGAAGTAACAGCGCTGTTTGACGCCAGCTTGACTAAATTGAGACGGAGCGAGTCACAGGCTATTTTTAGCCACCCTGCAGCGAACATGGATCGATTTTTGTGTCCGCCAAGTTCCTCAAGAAGTGGTAAAAGAAATGACAATGAAAATGACAATGACAAAAACAAACGCCCCAACCCTAAAAAGAGAAAGTACATTGATAGTTATATTGAGTTTGGCTTCATTGAGAACAATGATGGGAGACCAAAATTCCACCAAAAGTATCAGTCTGTCTGTCTGTCTGTCTGTCTGTCACACACACACACACACACACACGGTTTTGTGTGTCTTTTGTTCCGTTTATTATTTTAAAATTATTTAAAATTGTTGTTTCTGAAGTGTTCATTTATATTATAATACCTGAAAATGTGGCTGGTTTGCACAAAGCACTATTAAAAAAGGTTATCATTGTTTCATAATAATCATTGTTGAAGTGGTTTTTTATCATTTTCAGTATCGTGAGGATGAGGGGGGACATGGAAAAATGTCACCCCTCCAAGGGGGACCTGGGCCAAAAAAGTTTGAGAACCCCTGACGTAGAGGTAAGACTGGGAAAATTAGAACATGGTGTAAAGGTTGTTTTATTCGGGTGAAACCAACACATTTTATAGAGTTATGACATGCAAAGAGGGACATCGCAAGCATTTGACAAAGACTGCTTTATTGTCCATTAAACTTGACATAAAATTGAAATTTCTCTTTGGTAGTGTCATAAAAAGACAAAAAACAGACTGATTTACAGTTTATTAAAAAGCTCAAACTCAGAAAATTGGAATATTGTTTTAAAAGTGAGTTTTCTGAGGCTGTAAAAGTCCTAATCAGCTAAAGGAAAACAAATACAAGCTTGAAATATAGTGATTTAAAAGAAAAACATCTATACAATATGTACAGAGTAACAGGTAAACATGCACTTTTTCAGGATATTCACATTTTTCGTGTACCTGAATGTATAACACAAATGTGTGTAAGTGTTTAGGGGTGCATGATATTAGAAAAAACTGTCATTTTTTAAAATAAATGCAATATGAAAAAAAAAACACTCAGGAGTATTTATTAACGTTTTAGGTCATAATTTTAACTTTTTATCTCATAATTTTGACATGTGACCTGAAAAAAGTTACTTAGTCTTTTTTATTTGGACTGAGAGAAGAAAGACACAGAGGGAAGGTGTATATATATATATATTTTTTATTTAATTCCTCCTATAAATTCATCCACTGCAGCTTAAAACTATTTATTACCTACTAAACTCTATTTGTTACCTACTAAACTCTATTTGTTACCTACTGAACTCTATTTGTTACCTACTTTCCTATCTGCTCATTTGTTTTTAGTTTTTGTACTATGCACTATATTACTATAAGATGAATTTAGGTTATTGGGGAAGTGAAGAAGGGGTAGGATTAAATAAGCTTATGCTTCATCCTACTCCTTTTCGGACATGTCATTGTTATTATTATTATTATTGTATTGATTATTGTTGCACTTTGCACATGTTTCGAAATAAATCATTCATTCAAAAATATGCGCCACAAACTACTATCAAATAGCCCTGAGTAAAGCCATCCATCTCTGCGATACTGAAAACTCAAATTTAACTTAAGCCCTCCTCCCCTCAGTCCTGCTTTGTAGTTCAGTCACCAAAACCACAAAAGCCGTGACATTTACAACAACGACCTCCTTCTTCTATAAATACAAGAATGAAAAACTTTATTGAAGTTTTTTCCTCTGATAACATCTTAACTTGGATTTTTTTTCTTTATATTAATTCGTCTTCAACGGAAATAATCACATCATCACACTTGATGCCACGGTGATAAAGTGTAACTTCCTGCCTTATAACGGAATGAAATCTGAATGTAAGCATCCTCCTTTGAAAAATAAAAAACACAGACAGAACAGTTTCCTATGAACAGAGTTCCTACAGGTTAGTACCAGGTAAATTTCAGACTATTTAAGACGACTTACAACAGAATTATATGCACATTTCACAGCCTATTTCATGATAATCCTGGCAAAAATTAGAAGGTATATATTGTAATATATTTATTTACTCTGAGAACGATGCTGTGATTCTTGAAATAACAGCTGTATATGTTGCACTGAATGTTCTGGGGTCATTTTTCATCATGGGTTGTCAAGTTTTCAATAGTTTGTTCCCAATTTTGATAGGACTTGTTGGGTTAGAAGAGATGGAACTGAATCAAAAAATTTTACTTTCTTTGTAGTTTGGACATTTAACAATACAGCAACGTAACATCAAACTAAAAACACTTTAAAGACTTTTCAAGGTATTAAAGGTACTAATGTGGTCTGTTGTTCTGGTCTTAGTGAGGACGCCAGCAGCAGAGTTCTGAATGACTAATGGATTTTTTAGAGAAAGTAAAAAGTAATAAAAGAAAAAGTTCAGTTGTTTATTTGTTCCAACCATTCAGTGAAACCAGTTCATCTTGATGAGAACAACTCCTCCTCATGGTAGATGTGATAATACTGGTCTATAAGTAAAAATACGTGTGTTACTGATAAAGAAAAAGTCAAGTCTTAAATGCTGGTTGGATCAAGTTTCCAAGAAAAGTCTGGGCTCAACATGTGAATTAACAGTAGAATAGGTTTTAATCCAAAGGAATATTGGTGTCAGATCTACTTCAAACACTGTCTGCACATTATGATCCATTCACTTTACAGGTTTTTTCTAGTGGAATATTTACTAATCCATTGTATATATGTACATAAACAGTTTATATGTGGAATAACAACCATCATATATATTAAAAACATTAACTAACCAACACTAAAGTCATTTGTTTTATGATTCTTCTTATTAAAGTTTGTACGATTTAACACATTTAGTGTCTGAAACAGATACTTTCTAAATAAATTATAGAGCAGTGTAACTCATGGAATCATCCATGTTAATTGAACAGGTACGCTGCAAAAATCTAAATCTTACCAAGTGTATTTTTTATCATTACCAGTCCAAATATGTCATTACACTTAAAATAAGACAAAATCACCTGCAGAATGACTTGTAATTGAGACGTAAGAACAGACTTCTAGACAATAGATCTTGAAAATCTGATTTAAAGAAATTTTACAAAAGAGATTTTTCAGTTGTTCTATTGGCAGCTTCTTTTTTTTTTACTTTAATTAAGCAAAAAAAAAAAATCATATTAAAATGTTTTAAAAATAAATTGGTAAGATTTATATATTTATATATTTATATATATGTTTATATATTTATATATTTATTCATGCTACCATGTCTTCTAATGCACTTTTTACATTGCCTCCTGTAAATGTTTTTATACATCATCGTTTTATTCTATTTTAATCTCCTTCTGTAATTTTATGCCACCAGAGTTGTCTTTTAAATTTCATTATGCATGTGTGTATGATGACAATAAAAGGATTCTATTCTATTCTATTCTTGAAATACGATTTTCAAGATCTGTCATCTATAAATAAGTTCTTTACATTTCTTAGATTATTAACAGGATCAAATATTTAGAGAACACATCACCCCTGTGCTTCAAACCCTTCACTAGCGACCAGTTACGTTTAGAATTACATTTAAAATCCTCCTCCTTACATAGAAAACTATTAATGGTATGGGTTATGGGTCAGAGGTCAGGGGTTAATGGTATGGGCCCCTCTTCTCTTAAAGATGATCTGGTTCTGTACCAGCCCAATAGAACCCTTCGTTCTCAGAAAGCAGGTCTACTGAAAGTTCCCAGGGTCTGTAAAAGTACAGTAGGAGTCCTTTAGTTACCATGGTTACTGTCTTATGGAATCAGCTTCCATTTAATATTAAAGAGGTCGACACAGTCTCTACATTTAAAATTAGGTTGAAAATGTTCCTGTTTGAGAAAGCCTATGGTCAGGTTAGTTAAAAACAGAATGAAGTCATAGTTCAGTCTAAGCTGCAGTAGGAGATAGAATGATGGAGGAAGTACAGGCACTGAGTCCTACTACCCGTGTGTCTCTCTCTCTTTATTTTTAGAAAAAATACACGACAGGACTGTTACTTTACAGAGCTGGGATTCTCCACTACTGATGGTAAAGACATGGCCTCTACAGCGCTGGCTCCAACCGACGGCAGTGGGAAGACTTCCAGTGCTAACCTTTTCATAAAAGGTTACTTGACACCAGGAAATTGAGAATGTGTCTTTCCAGCTGTTTTTCTTCTTTCTCACTTTCTGCCTGTCTTGGCCGTTTCAATCTGACTTTCTCTCATCCTCACCAGATTGATCACATTTCTTTTCTAAGTGATTTTAAATACTTCCTCGAGGAGAACACACGCACACAGAGAAGATAGAATTTCAAAGTGCTGACAAAGTAGATGTTCACCAATTTACTGGTGTCTAGACTATCTGTGGTCTAAATGTCTTCAAGCTGCGCTCTAACGTTTCCCTGTCTGATTCAGCGGCGGTGATAACTATATCGCACACGGACGTGACTCACCGATTCTGTGATATATGTCTGGACTCCGTCAGCGTACTGCAGAGCGTAGTTGTCAGGACCCGGTAGATTCCAGCTACACAAACATAAACAAACATACAAATAAAAGGACAGAAAATGACAGAACAGCTGAAAGATGTCAAACAGTAGACGTCTAAAAATCACTCAATCAACTTTATTTATATACCACATTTAAAAAGATCCACAGGGGAAACCAAAATACTGTACAAAAAAATGAGAAAAATAACTTTAAAAAAAACAACAAAAAAACACAATATCACAAAAAAAATGTTTTTTGTCAACTCAGTGTTTGCAGATGCCAAACAAGAAAGGCTACGAGTTAAAAGCCAAAGAGAAATAATGCGTTTTTAAATGTGATTTAGAATAGAATAGAATAGAACAAAACAGAATAGAATAGAACAAAACAGAATAGAACAAAATAGAATAGAATAGAACAAAACAGAATAGAACAAAATAGAATAGAATAGAACAAAACAGAATAGAACAAAATAGAATAGAATAGAACAAAACAGAATAGAACAAAATAGAATAGAATAGAACAAAACAGAATAGAACAAAATAGAATAGAATAGCCTTTATTGTCATTGTGCAACCAAAAAAGCAAACAATGAAATTGGAGTGGTACTTCCCACCTACAGTGCAAAAATAAATTGTAAACATAAGAATTTGAAAGACATAAAACACATAAAAGACAATATATGCAGTTAAAAGAAGACCAGGATAAAAAAAAAAAGGAATAACCCAGTGGCAGCTCATTACAGAGTTTTGATGCAACATTTGTGAACTCTGTCACCTCTGAACTTCCACCTCATTTTAGGGACCACCAGAAACAACAGGTCAGCTGATCTTAGGGAGGGAGTTAAATATGTAGATAAATATGGTAGAGTGAGGTTATTTAAACATTTAAAAACAAACACACTATTGTGTAATGCACAGAGTCAGTGTAGGGATGATAGCACAGGGTTAATGTCTGTATGAGCTGCAGGTGGGACACACACCTGGGTAAAAGAGCATTACAGTCATCTAAACGAGTGTAATAATTTACATTTCTAAATCACATTTGGTTAAAATTGGCTTCACCTTAGCCATCTGGTGGAGTTGATAAAAACTTTACTGAACAACAAAGCTAATCTGTTTATCAAATTTAAAATCAGAATCAAACCTTGAAATGGACTTACCCATCACACACCTCCTTTATGACAGCAGACAGAGGCTTTTTCTGCACAGACACAACAGCATATAGTCATAGTTGTCCCACAACATAAAACACACACACACACACACACACACACACACACACTAACAATGGCACTTTCACTACCGTCAAAGTATTTTCTCTGTCAGGGAGCTGGACACATGCTTCTGTAATGACACGCCGTTATGGGATCACGGTACCACAGTTATTCTCACTGGCTGCAAATCTTGTTTGCTGAGAAGAGGAAATCCTAGCGCTGCCCTGTTCAGAAAACTCCCAACAATGTTACCCTCAGTGCCCAGATCCCTCTTTGTACGTAAATAAAAGCCAGACTACTTCCACGTCTGACTTTCGACTATCCTGCCATTAGTGGTCGGGCCCGTGGTCAACCAATCGAATGTCTTGGGGTTCTGCGGTAAACCCACTGGCTGCTCTGTTATTAGTGGCAGCAAAGAAGGTCAACTTCATCAGAGTGTTTCGTGAAGACACCTCGGTCAAATCATCCAAATAAGAGGCTCTTTGGAGGGTCGTCCACACATTAGTAAAAGGTATCAGTCCTATCCTTCTGTCTAGTTTGGATTTAAAGCTGCGGAGAGCATTGAAGAAGCACCTGTTAAATCCATTTTCTCTGTTTAGACCCTCTGTGGCTGTGATTCATAATCCCCCTCCTGTCTGAGGTTGACTTGAAACTATTATTAATGTGTGCTGTGAAAAAGAGCAGAACTTCCCCACAGCTCTGCATGGAAAAGTGTAGGAGCAAAATCAGCAGGTAAAGTATATTGACTTTGTTAACCTTCATTTAATTCTAGTTAATTGTTATTTTCACATCTTAGAGGAGGGGGGGGCAACGACACATGATGCAACATCTGAAATTAAATAACACTTGTTGAGGAAGTATGGATTTATACATTCTGCGTGCAGAGCAGTTTGAAAGACAACGGTTGATGCCACCTGTACGCTTACGCTCAGTCTATGACTTCATATCATAGTCGTCTTTGCCAGGCTACCCAAGGTCTGCTGGGCCTCATGTTTTAGATCACAGTCATACTGGAACATGCAAGACCATCCCTGGGCACATTTAGTCAAAGTATGTAAACTTATGAGCACAAGTGTATGTACAAAGAATCACTTCTGGTTTTAATTAGGGGGTGGGTTGGGGGGGGTTCCACAGATGTGGTCAGAATAATGAATGCAGCCTTGGTTATGAAGCACACTAATAGTTAAGTTGATAAATTAAAGCTGAGAACAACTGGACAACAGAAGTGCTGGTGACTGGTTTGACTTCTGTTCTTGCCTGAACTACAAATATAGCACAGCTCGACCATTGTGCCGTTGTGCATCAGTTGACTCTTCTGAGACCAGATTCATTCAGCCATCCCCTCCTGTCAGTGTTACTTAAGCTTTTGTCAGAAAAACTGAAGTATCCCTTTAAGGTTAAGCTTCAGGGTCACTGCAGCCATTTGCTTTACATACACCAGTTCAAAGACAGACAGGCCTGAGAGGAAGTGGGTCCTGACAGGGGAAACTACACTTCTGAAATTCCCACAATAGACACTGACTGACACTCTGTAAATATTCTACATGTAAGAGCTGTTTCACCCATATTTTATAAGCTTATATAATGAACTAGAAGAGTTTCAGATGTTTCCCTCTTCACACCTGAAGGTCTTTATCAGTTTATTGTAGAGTGTGATGACAGGCTGAGCATCTGAAGCAGGTGGAAGAGGGAAGGGCTGCACGATAGTCAAAACTGACAGTGAAATTTTTTTTAACCCTGCAAAATATATATATATATATATATATATATATATATATATATATATATATATATATATGAAGAGTTCATTTACAAAAACAGATAACTCCATTTTTCTTTTTTTTCCACAAAATGTCATTTTTCACTCTACATTCCACAGATAATACTGATTTATTTGATATATTATTTATTTCATTTGGTAAGATCCACTAAATTGAATAAATAATATATCAAATCAATGAGTATTACCTCGAATGTAGAGTAAAAAATAAAATTTTCTGAAAAAAAAAGAAAAATGGAGTTATCTGTTTTTGTAAATGAACTCTTCATATATATATATATATATATATATATATATATATATATATATATATAGATATATATATATATATATATATATATATATATATATATATATATATAGATATATATATAGATATATATTGCGATGTGGGAAAAAATACTCAGGAGTAAATATAATGGCAGTGGTAAGAAAAAATAAATGAATGAAAAGTAATTAATAATTAATTTTTTTTTAAAGTAAATAAACAAATACATTCATAAATAAAGACAAATAAATACAAATAAAACAATTAGTTAAAAAAATAAGTCAATTAATAAAAAAGCCAAATAAAAACAAAAATGAAAATATATACAAATACAAAAAATAAAGTCAAACATTTTTGCAGAACCTGTGGTGTGACCATTACAGACACTTAAGTCTTTTGGGATATCGATGCTCAAACAATATATTGTCCAGCTGGACAACAGCTGGACAACAGCTGGACAACAGCTGGACAACAGCTGGACAACAGCTGGACAACAGCTGGACAACAGGGATGAGTGTAAAACATTGAGGGTAGCAGCTCTCTCTAGGACCATGGCTGCAGACCCCTGAAGTAGAATGTTAAACATACCTGGTCCAGTTGTATGAGCTGGGGGTAGGCCCCAGGCATCTGGATGGCTATCTTTACTATGTCCTTCTGCTGTGGCATTTTGGCACCTCTGGACTCCACCACTTTGTGTTTTTGGGAAGGAAAAAAAAAACAAAGAGAGAGTTAGTTTTCATTCCAAATGGTGTGATGAAAGAAAGAGTGGAAAGTATTCAGAGAATGTCTAATATGAGCTGTTCTTGAATCAAATACTTAAGATATCACCATGAAATTCCATGGGCATATACATATACAGTTAATACACATCAGATGCAATGATCCATTTGACTAAAGGTCAAAGGTCAAGGCCATAATGAACTAAAGGGTCAAACTCACATTATTGGTTATAACTGAAGAACAGAGGGTCACAGAACTTTCAGATTGGTACCAAACGATGCAGAATGAAGATTTATACAATTCTCATAATTGGTGTTATTACCTACGACCAATAGTTTTTGAGATCTCTGGAGGTCAAAGGTGACATGTAGCAAAATTAGTGCAACACTGTTTGTGTCAAACATAGACATCACGATATAACTTAATCAATACTGGATATATTATTATAATGTTACACACACTGACACATATATACATATAATGAAATTATTCATATTGCAAAAGGCCAAAGGTCAAGGTCACATTATTGGCTCAAATTCAACAACAGGTTTCTCTGAATACTAGTTTTGACCTTTTAGTTATTTGTGACCTTGACCTTTGACCTTTACTTAAATGGATCATTGCATCTGATTCACATTAGCTATATGTATATGCCCATGTAATTCCATGGTAATATCTCAAGTATTCATTGAGTTATAATATGATTATGTCTCTGTGGACATGCGATAATTATCTCTTCTAACCAAAGTTTGGGCGAGATCAATAATCGATAAATGTCCTTTTTTAAGGATTCTTCTTGGACCCTACTGCCCCGGGTCAAAGTGTTTGGTAGACTGAACCATGACTCATAATGGTCAACTGTCATTTTTAATATGAAGAACAGCGTGTTCCTCTTTCACTGTGTATTTTATGGTGAGTAAAGCTGAGGGTAAAATGACAGCTGTTCACACACTATGGGGTTAGTTCACTTTTTCTTCTGTCCTCCACAACTCCCCAGACGCCCACGCATGCATACACACAACCATACACATTTCCTCCTCAGCCTTCAACAGCATTCCCAGTGGATACAGAAGAAGCTGTTGTGTTTCCAACCCCCCCCCCCCCCCTCCATCAATCCCAGCAGCACATGGAAACAATACAGCTGGATATAATAAATTCTGCAATATATTCATGAGCTCTCGATGAAAAGGAGGCGGAGCTGGTGCTGGCTTGTGTTTGGTGTGATTAATAGCCCACGCCCTGTGCATGATCTCTCTGACAACTCACATACCATCTCTCCACTTTATTGGTTGTTTCAAAGCAACACTGCTGTGAAAACAAACACACACTTTCTTTCTTTTTTTTTTTTTTTTACTGCTGTGGGCCTGAGGTGATGTGTTTCCTGGTAAAGAATAGAAGCCAAAGAAATCACAAGAGTCTTAATCGTGGTACCATTGGTGCTGGTGGGGTCAACTTAATGCCAGTTTTAAAACCTTAATCTTCAAGGGGATTGTTCTCAAACAGTGTGTGAGTCAGCACATTCAAGGGAATACTTCAGCTAACGGCATGTCATGACTCAACAATTTAAAAAAAAAAAAAAAAAAAAAAAAAAGGCTTGTTAGTTTTAAGCTTCTAATGTGACTGTGTAGGGTTGGGTACAGAAATGGTTTTATTAGATACCAAACCAGTACTTTCAAAACGGTATCAGTTCCAAAAATGGTATTTAAATCAGTACTTTAAAAATAATTAACATTTAATTACATTTAGATATATACGTAATTGAACTACATACAGAAATGAGTCAACAATACTTCATGACCCCTTACATCACCAGCAGTCCTGCATTAGTTTTACAACATACACATGTGGAAGTTGACAGTAAACATATCAGTACATTAATCCACATGACGACAGACCATAATAACTACACCATGATCAGTCTTCACTGGCCGACAAATTCAGTAAATTCAGATGAAAAAGAGTGAGTTTATCATGTCAGTACACCGCACTACTATAGCAACCAGATTTTTATATATATATATATATATATATATATATATATATATATATATATATATATATATATGTAATTGTTTTGAGTTTATTGTGTATAAATTTATATTTTTTATTTTCTATGTGTTTTATTTATTATTATACAGTATTGTACTGCTGCTGGAACACTAATTTCCCAGAGGAACCTTCCTTAGAAAGTTTTTATCTATCTATCTATCTATCTATCTATCTATCTATCTATCTACTTAGACTAAATAATAAAAGCATGGTCAAACACCTTAACATACATTAATGTGTCCCACTAAACTGTTGATTTTCCTTTATATTTAATTCAACTGTTGTCAAATCTGAATGTTTAAAGAAAAAAGAACAAGAGATGTAATAATTATATGAAGTTAATATTATTATAATCATCGTTTCTTTATTCCATTCACTGCAGAACATGTGGAGTATGACAATCAGTCAAACTAATGAGCTGAATGACATGTCGTCTCCTGCAGGTGAGTCTGTCCACTGTATAGAATATTTCTTTAAGGTTCACACCCACTACAGAAGAACTGGATCAAACTACAGAACGTCCTGGGTTGTTCATCTTAACCTGTCCACACACGCTCCAGACCTCGCTGTGTTAGAACACCCTAACGCACACTCACTTCATTAAACAAGGCCATGGATAAAGTTAATTCTAGTGTTCTGAACCTTGTCTTAGTCTTTGTTCTGCAAAACAAAAAAACAAGTTAACAACTGTTTTACCCTTAAAGTCATCACAAGTATTTAATATAGTACTGTTGGACACATAACCTAATAATGAAAAGGTGCTGCTGAGAAAACTAAATGGATGTTTTCCAGGATAGAAAAAAAAGATAAAGCCATTCTTGCACTTTTACAGTATCATCAAACAAGCCTTGACCGTGTTTGAGCGTCAATATAACGTGTTTAGGGTTTCCTCTAAAAAGTATCAAAGCAGAACAGCAACAGAAAAGTGGTTTTCAAATGAGTGTGCACAGTGGTTATGAAGTATGTTGTCAGTGTCTGTACCTGCCTGTGCCTGTTTGAGACACCCCCTGAATTAAGTAAGAGGAACCTATGGTTACAAGTCTATGTGCATTATATCTATGTTTTAACACTGAGGTGAAGGTGTAGAGCAAGACAGATGAATTATTATGAAAAACTATTACATTAATTAATCAACTTTAATATAGTTATATGGTCATGCATTATATTGAGTGGTCGTATATATTTTACTACGTTTTTATAGTTAAAATACATTAATTAGTTCATCTGTGTCATTTTAGTTCAGGTCTGTCGTATGATCTAAAGTAACCCAGATCTGCAATTAATAACATAACCAAATAATGTCAACTACAAATAATACATGAAATTAATAAAATTGCATTGTGAAAAAAGTTTACAACCACGAACTACTAGCTATCCTTTAAAAATGTAAACAACAAGGTAACATTTATAAACTAGATCAGTCAGACCTCAGTGAAGCAGCACCAGTCTGTGCTAACGCTAACGCTAACACATTAAATCTGCCAAGGTTTGGATCTGGATGTTCAGAACTTATTTACAAACTAGTGTTCTGTGTTCACTAACCATTTATTTTATGGCTCATTAACAATCCCTTAGAGGGTTTAAAAACATTCCCAGAAATCCTGGCTCCTGTTTTTCACATATGTCCATTTCAATATTCGACCACGTATGACGCCACTCTGACGTTATGTGACGTCGCACAACGACCAAATGTGTAACACTGTGTGTGTCAAACAGACATATCACGCTATAACTTAATCAATACTGGATATATTATCATAATATTACACAACTAATAAATAAAATATTTAATAACAGGCAGAATATTGGTAAAGTTTACCTTCAGACATTTAAAAAATGTTCATATTTGTTCAGGTTACTTGTATTTTTGTGAGATGATCATTTTAGTGTCAGTACAATAAAATGTCATGAACTTTTTTACATTTACAAAGCAAAACATTTGAAGTTGTGAGCATTTATACGTTATTATCAGAGCATTTTACTGATGGGACCCACTGGAGATTAAATTGTTCTGTATGTGGAACCTGAACTAAAATAATTTATGTCTTCAGCGTCATTTTTGTATTTTACAAACTTGGGGCCCAGACTGGACCCTTTGGAGGGCCGGATTTGGCCCCCGGGCCTTATGTTTGACACCCCTGATTTAGTGTATAAATAATAACAAAGCTAAAGAATTGATGTTGTCATTATTTATAGGTTATTATGACAGTATTTTACTGATCGGATCCACTTTAGATAAAACTGGGGTGTATGTGGGCGGAGCTAAAATAGTTTGAACAGCTTTGATTGTTACATCATCATCATCATCATCATCATCGTCTGTGTAATTTTACATTTCAGTTTTATCCCCACAGACCAGACTGAAGCCTTTGGTGACCCAGTTCTGGTCTGCAGACCTGGATTATTTGATCAACTAAATTGATTGTTCTGATGTGATGTTCTTATTAATATTTCACTGGTTCCAATTTGTTCAGTAATTATCTAGAATATCACAGAAAAAAAAGAGCAGCATGCGTCCCATACTGTACGACAGCTTTTCAATACATTTACTGTGATGGAACTAATCAGTTGTGAGTGCACGTCCTGACATAACAGGAAATGACCTTAAGTTATTAAACAACAGTACGTTACTTTTGGTCAATTATATAAAACATCCAACATGTTCTAAACACTTTTCTTCATTAAACTTAAAAACAAAAGGAGCTTTTGTTCAGCAGTAGTTTTAGTTCTGTGTGTGGACTGTCTTAGACCCCCCCCCTCTCTAGAGTGTGTGTTTGTATTCCTATCTTTATGGGGACATTAATGTGTTTACACAGTCACACTATTCAGGTCCGTACGAGGGTTAAATATAAATAAAGGTTCCTACTAGTAAAATAGAAATGTTGTGGTCCTATAATTACATTAATTTGTTTTATCAGGAAGTCCCCATAAAGCATGAGGGAAACAGGTGTAAAGTGAAACGTATTTTTCAAAGATTTGAAGATGTGTTTACTTTTTTGTTTTATTTTTTAATTTATTAATATGTATTTTTCCATTTTTATTGTTATTTATTTTTATGTGTTTATTTAATTTTTTTTTATTAATTATTTTTATTTATTCTTTTTTGTCAGTTTTCTAATTTATTATTGTTCATTCATTCATTTATATATATATATATATATATATGTTTACACTCACTAACCAATGAAATAACTACTTGATTACAAACTTGGTCTTCATGAGACATGGAAACGAGTGTGTGTGTGTATACTTGTATTTCTATCTTTATGGGGACATTGATACGTTTACACAGTCACGACATGGGGACCAAAATTCAGGTCCCCATCTGGATTTTATAAAAATATTGTTGAAATCTGTGTGAAAGATGCAAAAAATCCAATTAAAACATTTTCATTACTACCATCATTATTCTTTTTAAAAATTTATTATATTTTATTACTTCATTTGTTTGTTACCTGATTTTTTTTGTTTTTGTTTTACAAAGTTTGTATTTTTATATTTAAAAACATATTGACTTTTTCAATTTATTTTAGTCTTGTTTTATTTTATTTAAATTAAATTTGTATTTTTCATTTCATTGTTTTTAATATATTTTCATTGTAAACACATTTTTATTTATTTAAAAAAGAGAAGTTTCAGTCCCTACCCAACTGTACCCACAATTGATTATTATAAATTTAGTCCTCGTGAGGCGTGTAAACAAGTTCGTGTGTGTGTGTGTGTGTGTGTGAACTGAAATTCCAAACCTGACAGGATACCACATACACACTCCTACTTTTTTTTTCTTCGCCAAATGCAAAACTACTGAAGCTATAAATGTAGAATAGTTAATATTACAAACTCCTTTAATTATATTTATTTATTATAAACTTCATGTCCTAAATATATACATCATTTTAGAACACTACATCGTACATTAATGGTTTTTGAGTTTAAATGACATGTACTATTTCATCTTTAAAATATCTAATAAAACAGTTAGGCCTTCAGTTGCTTAAATCTGTCAGCTATAGTGTGAAAATAAACAGTTCAAACTCTTCATGGTTTTATTTAGCCAACATCTCCAGTACAGGCATGTGTGAGCAGTTAGCTTTAAGAATCACTGCAAGCACGCGCACACACAAAAAGATAACACTTAAAAACTGAGTGTTAAAGTTAGTGTGAAAACTGTGTCAGATATGGTTAAAGTTTTAAGTAGAGTGTCGATAAATACTTTGTGTGACAAATGTGAGTGGTCTGCAGAGGTTTTTAGTATTTTTTTTCCTCCCAGTCTTACCTGGTTTGAAAAGACAAGTCGATGGTTACTGTCCTGCAGCAGATGGGGCGACAAACATTTGCAGTTGACTCTTTATTTCCTCCAAAATACGGGATAAAGTCAGTCTCCAGAAGTGACTGTACTTACAAAATTATTTAAGGTCCTCGGAAAATAAAAAAGACACTGTCTCTAATATGTTTTCAGAAGTTTTAGTTGACTTAAAAGTTCCGGGTTGGTTGAGTCGTTCAGTTAAAGGCTTATGTCAAGGTCGCCATTTTGATTAATCCAACTTCCGGTTGTCACTTTCAAAATAAATGCAGTTTCAAATTGCTACGCTAACAATTCACTGTCTGGAGATAATGTACACACCACTGCTGCTGGTGCTTCTATCATTAGTTTATTTCTTCGTATTATCCCCTGCTACTAGATGAATATCAGAGGTGGAAAGTATCTCCGTATAAGTACTTAATTACTGTACTTAAATATATTTTAGGTATCTGTACTTGAGTGTTTATTTTCCCCACAACTCTTTACTTTTACTTCATACATTTGTTCATAAATATCTGTACTTCATACTCCTTACATTCTAAGAATAGACTCAGTACTTTTTCAAACTAAATAAATGTGACAGTATAAAAAATAAGTCACTTCAGATGAGAAAAAAAAATCACTGGAGGAGAGAAATTGTGACTTTCTATATCATAATTATGACTTTATCTCACAATTTTGACCTTTCATTTCATAATTTGGACTTTGTATCTCAAATTAATGACTAGTAACTCACTTTTTAAGGTTTTATTTTTTGGATACTTTTGAAACTTTTCCCTACATTTTTTTTAAATAAATGTCTATACTTTATACCCTTTACATTCTCAGAAAAGATTCATTACTTTTTCAAATTAGACAAATGTGACAGTAATAAGTAGTAAATCAGAAATTGTGACTATATCATAATTTTGACTTTTTAATCTCATGATTCAGATTTTTTTCTCTCATAATTTTGACTTTTTATCTCACATATGGATTTTTAAAATCTCATAATAGTGCTTTCTTTTTTAAAAAATCTGATATTTAGGAATTTTCCCAAATGTCCTGTCCATACCCACTAAACTCAGTCAGTTCCATGATCCAATAAAACACATAATCTACACACTAACTCACTTTTAAAGGCTTTATAATTGAAAGTGTTCTGGTATTCCCTGGTTAAATAAGTATTATTTTATCCATGGCAAAAAAAAAATAAATTACTTTTTACTTTATTACAATTGAAAAGTTGTACGTTTTAATTTTTACTTCAGGAAAGAAGTTGAATCAGGACTTCTACTTTTACCAGAGGTTTTTTTTTTACACCATTAGCTGTCCTTCTACTTAAGTACAGAATGGGTACTTTCTTTCACCACCTCTGATGAATATGTTGTGCCTCGTGTATAATTTATTTATAATTTTTTTTTTCCAAAAAGGGCGTGATTCTGCGCTTTTACTTTGAAGTGCTTTATTAGCGGAAGTGCTTTTGCTGCTTATGTTAAACCAAATATGAACAAGATTTACGTTTCCAAGAAGTAGTTCAGGGACTAATCCAAAGTTCCGGGTCAGGTACAGCTGGTCACAGCCGCCCTCTGTTGTTCCTGCAGGACTTTGGACAGTTTTATAAAAACCAATTTAACATCTAGCAAAAGTTGAAGTGACATGTCCAAAGCTCTTGGTGACTAAACGGGCACCGGTGAGCTCTAGTGGTGGAAATAGACATAACAGATAAATACTGTTCTGCTGCTCAGATTGGTCATACAGTCACTTATGTTTGTTACAGAAAGCTGATAAAAAGTGGACAGTTCACAAGAAATAAGATAATAATAGATAAGGATTAATGAGTAATAATGACGTCATGTCTGCAGCTGTAATCCTGCAAAGAGGGCTATGATTGCATTACCTTTTATTGTGAAACGCATGACTTATCTATATTCTTTTTTTTCTTACAAACAAGCATTACTAGAAACATGAGTAAATGAGGCTGTTGTATAAAAAATATCTACACAGACGCTCCAGTTTATGCATCATGTTGAAAAGCAGTTTAGACCTAATCTCAGAATCTTGTCTTTGACTAATAATTAGATTAATGCAATTCCCAGGTGCATTGAAGAACTAAATGTTTCTCTAGTAATTAATCTCACCCAAAATTGCTTGGGAGAGATTACTGTAATCATGTCTGTGTGTGTGTGTGTGTGTGTGTGTGTGTGTGTGTGTGCAGACATATCATGCTATAACTTAATTAGAAAAGCACTCAGAGCGCAAACCTCTGACAAGGTAGAGCCCCCCACCCCCCCGGATCACCACCAAAATGAAATCAGTTCTTCCTGTTCACATTTCCAACATATACTGAAAATGTTATAAAAATCCATCCATAAGTCTTCGAGTTATCTTGAACACAGACAAACAATCAGATAAACAGACAAAAACATAACCTCCTTGGTGGAAGAAATGAATACTGTAACGGACATATACATATACCTAATGCACACAAGTAAAGGTCAAAATCACATTATCAGTTATAACTCAAGAACGGAGGGTCACAAAACTTTCAGATTGGTACCAAACGATGTAGAATGAAGATTTATACACATTATCACCTACAACCAATAGTTTTTGGGATCTCTGGAGGTCAAAGGTGACATGTGGCAAAATTAACTTGTGTAAAACTGTGTGTCAAGCATACACACATCATGCTATAACTTAATCAAAACTGGATATATTATATTATACACATATAACGAAATTATCAATAGTGTAAAAGGTCAAAATCCCATTATGATCTCTAATTCAAGAACAGGTGAATTCTGGGAATTATTCTGTGAATAAAATCTAAAAAAAAAAGATTGAGTCACATATGTGTCGAGAGTTTTTGTTGTATGATTTTTAAATAGATTTTTTTCCCATATTTAAATTATTCATTTTAAGCCGGGTGGGGGAAAAAAATTAGCGCTCGTCTCCAACAGAGGGCAAAATGATTTTCTTCAACTATGACGTTATATCTGTTCCCAGAAAAACTTGAAAGGAAGACAGAACGGAGGACAACTGGCAAAAATGATGAGAGATAAAAACCCCACCATCACATTTTAAATCAAAAGTGTGGACACATTTTGGATTTTTTTGCTTTGAAGGGAAGAGCAGAGCTGGACATGTGGAAAGATATTTGTAAAGTGTGTAACGCACACGTGTCATACTGTGGAAACACCACAAACATTACTGCGCACTTAGCAAGACACCATCCTGAGGTAAATACAGAGAAGGAACAGATAAATAAGATAAATAAATACTGGAAAAAATAGCTTTATATTATACATTTGTCTCTTTTACATTCAGTCCTGGCTTTGAAATGAGAGTTTAAGTTCACTTTATGATGAAGTATGTTCATTTAAAGGCTCCTGTTTGTGTTGTGTGCAGATAAATGGAGCGGTTTACTTCCCAAAGTCTGGTTCAAATACATTACTGCTGGATAAATCTGAACTGACTCACATATGATGTGCATTTTTAGGGAAATCATCATTCAGCTTTTTCACCTGGTCTGGTGTAAAAAAAAAAAAAAAAAAAAGAAGCCAAAAATCAGGAATATTGAAAGGAATCTTACTGATGCATATATACATATAATGAAATTATCAATATTGCGAAAGGTCAAAGGTCAATGTTGCATTTAGTAGAAAGGTCAAGATCCCATTATTGTCTCTAATTCAAGAACAGGTTGTCATAGAAACTTGAGACTGGCACAAAATAGGGGTGAGATTAGACATTGAATACTAGTTGAGGAATAGTGAATGCTATGCTCTGTGCAACAGGCAAACTAACACAACACACGCTATTTTTTATTCCAAAGTGTTTTATTTCTTTCGTTTGTTGCAACTACAGTTTAGCAATAGTGAGTCTGTTGGTTTTAGTCTCACATGCCCACACTCATACAATTTTTCCAGCCCATTTTAGTTGAACCCTGGCTGCTCACAATTCACAACACTGTCCAAAACACAATGACTGGCTACTGATGGAGAAGTGGATGAGTAGCATCCAATCTGCCCACAGTGATGTAAAGTGCAATGACAAAACAGGATGTTTCGATAAAGCAGAAGTTTCTGTGGATAGAGTCTTTAAAACTTTAAAGTGTAGCCCCCCCCCCTCCCAAATTAGTAGCAACAACCCTGTAATAATATATCTAGCAGGTATAAAAAAATAAATGCTATTCTATACAAGCGGTAAAGAGGGATATACACGGTACATACTGTACATACATACAGGTCATCCAGGGCGTAAGAAGACATTAGACAAAATATGATTTACAGACAACATAGAAAGATGAATTATGGCAACACTTGTACGTGAACTGTCCCTACGACTAACTCTTCCACCTGAATTGCAGCTCACCTATCCACCACACTGAGAAATTGGTTAGAGTTCAGTAAATTTAATTTTTTAGAGTGATAGGCAGTATTCATTTATAGCAAACAGAAGCACAATGGAAACATTAAAAAAAAGGAAGGAATAGGGATCTGTGCCAAATATACAAAGACATGCAGAAAAGGGGAGCATATCATGACTTGGGGCGACTATTGTATATTCACTTTATCAGTAAAAATACATCAAAAATACATACATGTCCTTTTACATACAAATTAACTGAGTACAATGGTATTCATACGCATACATTAGACTTGAAACACAATCGCCACCGAGTCCATTTTGGAAGAAAGGGGGGGGGGGGGGGGGCTATTCCTTTGATGCACACAAAGTTTGATAGAAATAACAGCCAATAAAAAACCTGTAAGGTGTGTTTATTACCCAGCATCTGAACTCTGAACCCATCACAGATCACCTGCAAACGGACACCTTGTTGATCATAAAAGTGTTTTTGTGAAATATCTGAATTTTTAACCCCCCCACCCCCACCCCACCCCACGTGTTACTTTTTGGTCCTTGGCTCTTCAATATAGCACATAGCCAACTGGCTTTAATAATTAACCCTTTTAAAAAAAGGATAGTTCAGTATATTTCACATAATTCTGTTTGTCATCAGTGTCTTTACTCTGGTGCACCCACACTGACTTACCCCCGACAGTGTCCTGTGAGCCCAGTTCTGGTCAAACCCAAAGTAGACCCGGCACTTTTCCTGGGGTTAACAAAATAAAACATATTTCTTCTCAAAACAATATAAATTTGCATAACAAAACTGACACTACATAATTGTTTGGAGCTACTTTCAATAGCGATCGATGCTTGTTGTCAGTGTTAACAGCTGTACACCTGCACGTAGCAGCTGCTAACACTGACCAACAACTGATGAAAGTAGTTTGTTGGGGCGCACAGAAAAAATATTTAGTAAAATGAAGTGACATGACCAAAATAATCCATAAAACGAAGAAAAGAAAAATCAATGACTAAATTATTCATTAAAATTAAAAAATGTTTGTAAATTCTACGTAATATTTTCGGTCATTTTTGTTCAGTTTACGGAATATTTCTTTCTGTGCATTGTATCAAACTACTTTCATCAGTTGTTGGGTAGTGTTAGTGGCTGCTACGTGCAGGTACACAACTGTTAGCAGTGACAACGAGCATTGATCGCTATTGAGAGAAAGTAGCTCCAAGCAATTACCAGGTGTGAGTTTTTGTTTTTTGACGGTTTTGTTATGTAAATAAATCACTCATTCCAACACATACTGTTTTGAGAAGAAACACGTTTTATTATGTTGACCCCAGGAAACCTGCCGGGACTACTTTGGCTTTGACCAGAACTGGGCTCACAGGACAGTGTGGGGGGTAAGTCAGTGTGGGTGCACCAGAGTAAAGACACTGATGACAAACACATTCATCTGAAAAATACTGAACTGTCCCTTTAACATCTTCTCTCTTGTAGTTGGTACATTGCTGGAGAGAAATGTGTAATTTAAACAATTCCTATTAGTGACTCCTATTATAATTATTATTTCTTTTTTTTAATTATACGTACAGTGTAATTAAAAACATGTCCGGCTTTTAATTTGTGTCTTGTACCTGCCTTTATTTGAGAACTATTGGCCTGTCTCATTACAAATTAAAAATTTTTTTTACCACACAGCAGCCATGAGTGCTGGTAATACAAAATATATATTCTCTATATACAAGAGGACAGTGCATATTTAACCAGCTGTGTTTGGACTCATACAAGCCATACATGAGCAGCTGCCGGGTGATAAAGGCTGTGCTCCATTAGTCTACCTAGACTCTAGACCTGATAGGAAAAATGAAACTTCTGACTCATTAAGAGTAATCAGTACAAAAAACCCTAAGAGCTCCAACATAGTCGACGCATTGATACGCATACGCAACACGAATGACGCGAGTGACGTGCCCCCCTTTTCATATTTGGACACGTTGACGCAAGCATCACAGGCTGTGCATCGACTGCAGTTCTCCCCTCAGGCAGTAGGTGGCAGCAGAATCACCTATGGCTTTTGTGGGTTGTCACTGCAGGTGACATGAGTCAAAATGAAGAGGAGTGCATTGTATTTTTACTTTTACATCAACGGTGGAAAAAAACCCAGCAGCAAACGGCGGTGGTATGTTCACCCTTTGAACATCTGCAGAGACCTGGATGGACAGCTGGTTTCTCTGGTTACGACGTACTGTCATACAAATGACCATATTGTTTATTCACACGGCTTCTCTTCTTATCCAGCCATTTTTGGAATACTTCTTCTATGAATAGAACAAATACATGATAGAATGTATTTGTATATGTACAGTATCACCCCAGCAGTATCAGTGCGTCACGTATCAAAAGTTGAGAGGACATGTTTTCGTACGCATCGCCGCATATTGGCCGTCGATGCGTTGCTATGCGTCGCCTTGCGGCCGCGTATACATGTCGGTGTGTCGACTATGTTCGAGCCCTAAATGCTCACACAGGCGCACTCGCACTAACTCCGCCTACACGCATTCACTCTCAAACATACGCACGAAAAAGCAGATACACAAACAAAATGCTTTATCATACTCAAGAATCCAAAAATAGATTTGTTTCCTTGGAAAAGCGGAGAGAAAAAAAACCAAAACGTTTTGTTCTGGCCTGTGTCACTCCATGAGGCTGCGCGTCGAGCCGCCGTGGTGTTGGCTCGACGCGCCAGGCAGAGGTATCCCCCCAGCGCTAACGGCATCACGTTGGCCTTTTTTGCACCTTTTCTCACCTTAGCTCTCAACGGGAGGGGAAGGAGCGGGGGACGTGAGAAAAAAAAAAAATACAATAAAATAAAAGTTAAGGTAGATAAGCACATTTGGACAACTGTCTCTTTCTCTGAGAGCAAACTTGGAGGTCAGAGGTTAAGAATGGGGACGTCGAAGAGGTCGCACAGGCCTTCTGTTTCATCCAGGTTGTAGATGTAGTCGTGATCACTGGGTGGAGGGGACAGACGGAGGAGAGGCGAGAACACTGTGGGTGGAACAGACGACAGGATGAGCAGTTCCATCAGATAAAAGGTGATTTTCTTTAAAGTGGTCCCTGAATTTATGAAATTAATTTATTCCAGTGGTTTCATAACATGATGTTTTTACATGTAAAGGTCCGATTGGTTCCAAGGCCCCAAATACTACCCCCCTAAACCATTTAAGAATGATAAAAGTATACACATTTATGTATGAAATATGTGTTAAAAATAAAAGAAAATTATTTATTAAACCATTGATGGGGGCCAGGCTAAAATCTAAAGTAGACTGCGACTTTGAGGTTGTGGAACTTTCTACCACTAAATGTAAACTGTGGACACTTTTAAAAAGCAGCTAAAGACCATCTGTTTAAACTGGCCTTTGTTTGAATTGTTGTTTTTGTCGTTGTAGGTCTGTGTCTGTTTTTATGTTGTTTCCTGCTTTTACTGTATGTTTTATTTCTTGTTGTTTTAGGACTTTTATGCTATTTTATGTGTTTTATGCCTCTTTTCCTTTTGGAAAACACTTTGTGACATTTTGCTCTTGAAAGGTGCTATATAAATAAAGTTTATTATTATTATTATTATTAAAAAGAACAAGACATATAAATCATTTCTCTATCATTGTGGTTGTTTTAATTGTAGTCCGTGCTTTTTGTCCGTTTGGGTCGACTTTCACCTTCGCAGTGTTTTTTCCCTCTGGTTGTACTAATTTATTTTTCATTAGACAATTATTGTTATATTTATGGGTTAGGGTTAGTTGGGTCTTTCGTAAATTGAGATATCACTGAACATAACACCCCCCCACACACACACACACACTTGATAATTTGCTTCTTTGTTTCATGCAAACGTACCTTCTGATGACATCAAGTCCTCCAACAAGTCTCCACTCATGATCTCTGTGAAGTAAAAAGTACAAAATGTATTCGACAGAATATTAGGAACAAGTAAAATAAGAAAATAAATACTGTATGTATGTGTGAGTTACTTTACCTTTTGTTGGATCAAACATTTCAGAGAGCTCTTTGGGAAAGTCCAGCACTAGAGGAAAAAAAAGAACGATGAGCAACTTGATCTAATGTTGATGTTCTTTTTGACAGATGGGTTCAACAGAGACTTTACACTATTTCATGTTCATACTAGACAAAAAAGGACATGTCTTACAAAACCCAACGCTGCGTATTTGAGGATCGTCTTTCAGATCAAGCATTGCGCTTCAAACACACTAAATACCTGTTTTCAAATTTGAACCCCAGGTAACCAGGTGTGCTTTTTATGCACACTTTTCACTTTGTGTTAAAAAAAAACAACATTATTTTTCAGATTTTAAATAAGTTCAAAAGTTGCTCATTTTAGCATGATCTTTAAAATTCTCCCCCATCAAAAATGTAGTGACATCATGATCCATAGAGATCATTTAAACAGTAAATGGACTGTACTTATATAGAACATTTTATACACTAGTGGGTGCCCAAAGCATTTTATAATTCCTCACATTCAGCTATTCACACACACACACCAGTAGGTTTCTAAGGTTCTGTCAGTCCTACTGGGTCAGTGTTGAGTGTCCACCCAAGGACACTTCAACATGTGGACAGCCAGAGCCGGGACGCGAACCGTCAACCTCTTAATCAATGGGCGACCAACTCTACCAACTGAGCCACAGCGTACTGTACACCTGTACCTGTCCATTGTGTGCCTTCGACCCTAACATGCTTCCACACTGATCGCAGCTTCACTAAAGCCAGCGCTTTTTGCAGTAAAGTTGACAGGTACATGTTCATAATGTTAATACTCAGGACTGGTTGCATAGCAACTTACGCCTTGCCAGGCAGCACGGTGACAGCGCAGGGTACCAGCTGCACCGTACCCAGTTTACCATGGTCAGTGTAGAAGCACTTTTACTGTTGTTAATTTTAAAAGGGGGTAGTATTCCATACATTAACTAAGGTTGGTGTAAATCATTGACTTATGTAAGGCTAGAAAAATCTAATCATATATGATCCATTTTTTAAATGTAGTATTTTGGGAAAAAGTTTAAATTTTTTGTTTTTTAAATAAATAAAGGTTTGTTTACATTGCAAACATGGCATTTAAAGGGTTAATCATTTTACAGTTATTGAGTAGTTTGTATTTTTATTTACAGCTCAAATTGATAAAATAGTACTTGAAAAAAACTTAAACATTTTTAGACATAATTCCACAAAGGCACATTTTACCACTTGGTTCCTCAGGGCTTTTGTGGACTACAAGTGAAACTACTGGAAAATTCTTTAAGGCAGAACAGCAACAGCAATACAAGGCACTCACAATGAGAGGGCTCCGACTTGATGGGTTCAAATACTGCAGAGGCAGATGATGACAAGGAACCATCCAATGAGGCGGACGACTGAAGTTGCTGAGTAACTGCAGCGTGTGCGTCTGTTGTTGGGCTGAGTGCTGTGGTGTTTGTTGCTTCTTAAAAAAAATAAATAAATAAAAATCACACAGAAGACAACCCAAATTACCTTGCAAGGTTATTATAGTACATCACACCTGCAATTGACAGAACAATGCAAAAAAACAAAAAAAAAGCAAAAAGACTGTTGTTGCTCCCTACCCGTCACTGAGGCCGGCTGGTTCACTGCAGCAGCTGGCGTTGTACCAGGGCCGGCTTTTGTAGAAGCTGTGACTGCTTTGGGGACCTGAACATTGGCAGAGAAATATAGATGAACCATGAAGGAAACAGAAAGTGCTCACGTTATTAAAAGGCATTACTTATTACATGAAATCGTATTTTTCATCTTCAATCAACATTAGGAAAAAACAACAACAGGTAAACAGCAAAACATTTAACTGAAATGCAGAGACACGCAGGGTTCTGGTCCATTAGTGTGGTGCGTTATGCCGTATCAAACGTATTCCATTCATTGTCAATGCAATCTGACCGACAGTTATTGCCCATACTCGCAAAGCCTTGTGGGATTCCGGCGCGGCGAGATGGCGTTACGTCAGAAAGGTGAGCTCGGCTGAACTTTATGCGGTGGCCGTACCTACGTTATCCAATGACAGTAGATCGTGGGGTTGTGTCCATGATGAAAGCAGTCTGACGAAGAACCACGAAAAATACTGAAAATGGAGGACATCCTAATCACCGCTGTCAGTGGAATGTCCACGTTGTCCATCTGCGGACACTGTTGACAGCTTTAAAAAGCAGCTAAAGCCCATGTGTTTAGACTGACCTTTGTTTGAGTGGCTGTTTTTATTGTTGTAGGTCTGTGTCCATTTGTTTTTATGTCATTTCCTGCTTTTACTGTATGTTTTATGCTTCTACTGCTTCTGTATCTTATGACTTTTATGCTCTTGAACGGTGCTATATAAAGAAAGTTCATTATTATTATTATTATTACGTATAGAGCAGTGATGCGCGGGCTGACTCAAAGTGAGCGTGTGCCCACAGTTGCCCACAGTTACAGGTCATTAAATATATTTTTAATGATATTCAGGTTGCGGTCGGTCGGGTCGTTTGTCGTAAAAATTAAAATAACCTGGTAAATACACTTCATTAACTGAATGTCCGTGAAGGTGACATACAACGTGGTCAGTATCCTACAGCAAAGGTTCTCAAACTATTTTGGCCCAGGTCCCCCTTGGAGGGGTGAAATTTTTCCATGTCCCCCCTCATCCTCGCGATACTGAAAATGATAAAAAACCACTTCAACAATGATTATTATGAAACAATGATAACCTTTTTTAATAGTGCTTTTGTACAAACCAGCCACATTTTCAGGTATTATAATATAAATGAGCACTTCAGAAACAACAATTTTAAATAATTTTAAAATAATAAACGGAACAAAAGACACACAAAACCGTGTGTGTGTGTGTGTGTGAGACAGACAGACAGACAGACAGACAGACAGAGACTTAATGAGAGGGATGATCTTGTCAAACTCAATATAACTATCAATGTACTTTCTCTTTTTAGGGTTAGGGCGTTTGTTTTTGTCATTGTCATTTTCATTGTCATTTCTTTTACCACTTCTTGAGGAACTTGGCGGACACAAAAATCGATCCATGTTCGCTGCAGGGTGGCTAAAAATAGCCTGTGACTCGCTCCGTCTCAATTTAGTCAAGCTGGCGTCAAACAGCGCTGTTACTTCTGCCCGCTCGCTACAAAATAAAACTTCCGCATTTCAAAATAAAACAGCAAAAAAATAAAATAAAACAAAAACAAAACAAAACCGTGAATAATTTTGCGTACCCCCTGGACATGCGCCACATCCCCCTAGGGGTCCGCAGACCCCAGTTTGAGAACCGTGGTCCTACAGTATGGAGGGAGCAAGAGAGAAAGTAAAGTTGGGCGAGTGGAAGCTTCAGCGTCAGCTTTGGGACACATTCACGGAGATTTTTTTTTTTTTTTAATGAGCAGCTCCCAGTGTTTTCTCTTCTGTGGAAACCAGGTTCAAATGTCTCTTTGGGTGTTACAGGTTGCCGACCCCAATGACATTGGACTCAGCAATGTTTAAATTCTTTTTATAGAAGCAACAACAGTCGTTCAGCTCCATAATCCAACATTTTCTTTAGCCATTCCTAACTTTTTCCGGACTCCTCCGTGAACCTTCAGGCGCTCTAACGACGTCATCCTAAAGATTACACTGATTGGTTGTAGTACCGTCCTATTGCATACAGAGAGATTTGAAAGACAACCTTTTAGCCCCGCCTCCTCTGACTATGAAGCACCACTAGACCCATACATGGAATGAACAGGGATAGCACTGCTAGGCTACTAATAATTTACACTGTCATTGATTTTAGGGCGGAGGCCAAGATAACAGAACTAAGTACCTTGAATCTAAACTGAATCTCAGGGTTTGGGTGATACCAGAGTATATTTCTATGGACTGTTAGAAACATGCTCATCTGTAGAGGACTGGCAATATTGCTTTTACAACCAGACCTAGTAAACCCAACTGCCTCTGGTTTTGTTTTGGTGTAGCAGTTGCTCCTGTAATGACATATGCCATCTCTACAGCAGTCAGCTCAGATGGTGCTGCTGTGCAGAAAGAGGCATATGGCCCCGTTTCATAACTAAACAAATGTAGTGAAAGGTGACCTTCTTCAGTGCTTTGACAGACTACACTCACATGTCTGCATATTTGGGATTCTGCATGAATAATATACAACAAACTGGTCTGCAGAGGAAAATGTATGTTGACAGGGTTGGTATTTACTCCCATGTAAAGTGGTGTACGACAGCAAAGGACACATGACCAAATATGTACACAGGTCAGCTGTCTGCAACTTGTGGAACCAGAAAGGGTGTTTCTGTGACACACAGAAACAGGTCTTATTCATTTTAACCCTTATAAATAACTCCAGTAGGGCTGCATGATTATAGAAAAAAAGATAACCATGATTATTTGGATCAAAATTGAAATCACGATTAACAATCACAATTATTCAACAATAAAAAACTGAACATTATTACACTATTAAAAAAAATAAATAAATACATTTTAGTAATATCACAAACTGAAATATAATCAAGAATGTACAAAAGAATAAACAAAATTAAACTAAAAATAAAGCAAAATGTAATATACTCTAAAATCTGATGTCATAGGTTTGTCCCCATCATGGGTCCAACACTTAAAGCATCATTTTCCAGGACATTTCCAGGATATTTCCAGGCGTTTTTTCAGAAAATTAACAGGATTTAATCATAAACTCATACTCTTTAATCGCAAGTTTCTTTGCCTCCATTTCTGTGATTATGCAGAGACTTTGTAAGGTCTCTGATACTAATCCAAATTAAATAAAGACAACAGTAACAAAAGCAAACTGTACAGTGAAGTCCTGGACTTCCCCTACATAAACAGCCCTGACATAGGCTACAAAAACCTAAACCAATTTTCTGGAGACCATTTGGTCTTATTTGTTTTAACTTAGACATGCACAATGTCTTAGTTTAATTCATTTTATCAGACTGTTCATGTTTCAGTGAATTTATTCCTATAACGCTCTGACCACATACAATGAGTTTAGACTGATTGCAGTCATTAAACAATTAGCTCTATGCTAACACATAATGGAAGTCACCATTAACAAAAAATTTGCTTCATCAATTTAATTGATCAGGGCACGTTGGACTTTATTAAGAAACAGTCAGTCAGTGTATGGCTGTAAGTTTGACCACAGTGCATAACGGAGTAAATTTATATGAACTGAAGGACAGACTTTTCCTCGTTAGATTGTCCTTTCAGGTAGGCTACGTTAGAGTTAAGACAGAAAAGATTCCAAACCAAACTGTGTATGGATGTAGGTGCAGTCGGTGGTCACAGCAGAGGTCATGACCAAACTTAACTGTCCTCGGCTTACAAACAGTGAGCGGAAACAAAAAAAAATAAAAAGGACATTTAGTCATTTTTATCAATTTCCGGACAATTTCCATGACTGGAAAAGGATGCTCTAAATTTTCAGGTTTTCCAGGACGCACAGGAACCGTGCTCTATAGGAAAACATTTCACACACTACAATATCTTAACAGAAACTTGTGTACAATACATGCCAGCAACAATCCTTAAAAGGAACCCTCTCTTTAAATAAATAACACCTTGATACCCATGCAAGGGTTATCACACTTCTATAGCTTACTGTTTTAATGAAGCTGCAATTGGATCATTAAAACAATTAGAAAATGACACTAAACTTTATTATGCATTCAATAAATTAAAATACATTTTATGCGGTAGAAAAATCACATTTAACACAAATGCATGAACACTAGGGGTGGGAGGAAAACAAATCGACTCACATATGTATCAGGATTTTTTGTTTTACCATTTTTAAATAGATTTTTTTTCTTCAAAAAATGATTTTTCCCATGTTTAAATGGTTCATTTTAAACCGGGTGGAAAAAATATTACCACTTGTAAAGACCGTAGACGACTGTATGAGTCACTCAGATGTATAATATGCGTCATGGTATACACAGAAATCACCTCAGTTAAGGCACACAGACGACAGCTAGCTTATTATTGTATTAGCTTCAACAACACACCAGCATTAACTTATGCACAGTTAAAAAATACACTACAATAAAATCTATTCAACTGTATCATGTTATTAATCTGACCTTGTGGCATTTACACACAGTAATAAACAAGGAGTATATGAATTAGAGTTTGGAAAAAGAGGGTGAGATGAAAACACAGCAGCTAATTCTAAACACGGAGGTGGTGCGTTCAGGACCGTTGTAACAACAGCGTAGAGAACTTAGAGAAAATGAGTTGTTCCTGAATAGATATAATTAATCAATAACAAAATGTGTGGTCTTTGTAACAGATGGAAGAGCAGTGCTGGACATGTACACTTTAAAGTTGACTTTATTATGAAGTCTGTTCATTTAAAGGGTCCCATTTGTGTTGTGTGCAGATAAATGTAGCAGTTTACTTCCCAAAGTCTGGTTCAAATATATTCCTGCTGAATAAATCTGAACTGACTCACATATGATGTGCATTTTTTGGGAAATATGGCTCCGAATATGATCTGTAGACATCATCATTCAGATTTTTCACCTGGTCTGGTGTTAAAAAGGCAAGCAAAAAAAAAAAAAAAACCAAAAAAATGGAAAAATCTGGAATATCGAAGAATTGCAATTTAAATCTAAGCGGCACCTAAAAAAAATGTAAAAGAATTGAATCGGCATAAAAGCATATCCTCCCAGACCTAATGAATACATGTAGTTGCATGTTGTGTTTGCTGACCTGTGAGGGTGCAGAAGGCGGCTGGGAGGTAGGCGTTGGTGCTGGGAGGTTCTGAAGGACGTCATCTGGAGGAGGGACGGGCAAAACGACTGGAGAGGCACTAGACGAGTCCTTATTAACCAGCAAAACCTCTATGGGACCAGATGAACTCTTGAGACGAATCTGGTATTTCCTCTGCCCGTTGAGGACCTACACACACACACACACACACACATACACAAATACCAAATGTTAGTAGTTGGAGGAAGGTGGATCTGAAGTATACTGATCACCCAGCTTTTAGAAACCAACACATGACTTACAGTTTCTGGTATGGGCACCTCTAGTTGTGTGCCAATGGGAGCACGGATTGCTAGGAGTGTATCACCTGCAGAAAATGTAGACAGTTAAAGCGATAGTTCAGTATTTTTCATATGAATTTGTGTGGGATCAGCATCTTCATTCTGGTGCACCCACACTGACTTACCCCCGACAGTGTCCTGTGAGTGGTTTTGGTCAAAGCAAAAGTAGTCCCGGCAGGTTTCCTGGGCTCACGAAAATAAAAGGGTCTTCTCAAAACAGTGTGTGTTTAAATGAGTGATTTATTTGCATAAAAAAATAAACATGGAACAAAAAGTCGCACCTCATAATTGCTTGGAGCTACTTTCAATAGCGATCAATGTGTGTTGTCACTGCTAACAGCTGTGCACCTGCACGTAGCAGCCGCAAACACTACCCAACAACTGATGAAAGTAGTTTGCTATGGTGCACAGCTGTTAGCAGTGACAACGCGATTTGATCACTATTGAGAGAAAGTAGTTCCAAACAATTACGAGGTGTGAGTTTTTATTTTGTGACGGTTTTGTTATTTAAATAAATCACTAATTCAAACATTCTTTGTTGACCCCAGGAAACCTGCTGGGACTAATTTCGCTTTGACTAAAACCGGACCAGAACTCGACTCACAGAACACTGTCGGGGTAAGTGACTGTGGGTGCACCAGAGTAAAGACACTGATGACAAACACATTCATGGGAAAAATACTGAACTGTCCCTTGAATGATGCAATTGGTTTGAGGCATCTCACGAATGGAAAAAATTTACATCTTCAATAATTACCTTTAAAAGCTCCACAGAGGTCTTCATGTTTGACATATGCCATAGTATGAAATAGTTAAGGGTCTATTTGTCTTAACTATTGCTATCACTAAAATGTAGACAAAATCTTTAAAAAAAATCATCCTTGGTATAAATTTTACAGTAAAATCATGACCAAAGTACTTTCGTTCTAGACACCAGTTGCTTTACCAAAGCATGGAGGAGTTCAACCAAATCTATAGTCAACTATGTAGCCAACAAAATGGAAAATATCTAAGGAGCTACAAACACAGGATTATACTTTATAACATGCCAGATGTGTCTCCTGGTAGGAAAGCACATGCCAAAAATACTACTACTGTTTTACATTGCAACTCACTCCAAAATGTTTTCATATTAGCCAGTCCTGACATAGAGCTCATGCTTTTCCAACAGGCAGCGCCTGGTTCCCATAAAAAAAAAAAAAAAAGGGGGGGGGGGAAACCACTCAAGTTTGATGTTCAGACTTTTCCTTTTGGTGGAACTCAGACTGTGTTGACTCTGAGGAAAGTCTCTGGTGAGGTCATGACAGCTACTCTTAAAAATGACAAAGGAATATTTGGACTTTTATTTTAGGGAGCGCCGTTTTTAATCTTTTCAAACATAAAACAAACTCGATTAAGCACTGATGATGGCATGGATCATCAAAAAGAGGTTATGGACTAAAATGTGAAGGATATGGGCTGTTATTGGAATCATCTGTGACATTCTTGATGCTTTGCTGGACCCAGATCCTTTGCTGGTCCAGCTCATGTTCCCTGAGAGCTAGATCATCAAGCTCAGCCTTCAGATCAATCAACTTGTCGGCTATTTCCCGTGTGTTACAACCTGGACCTACACCCCTGGAAAACAAAAACACAGTTGTGTATTAAAAAGAGGGAAAAAAATTATTTCATGTGTTCAAAAAAAAAATGCAGGCTGTATTGGTCAGTGTGCTACCTTTTCAATTTATCCATTTGCACTTCATATTCAGTATAACTCATGAGGGTGAGAGAAATTTGGTGAGAGTGGTGCAATTTTTAGACTGATCTGCCGAGACATTGTTATTACATGGTGGATGTAATAATGCACAAGACAAGCTCTGCTAGACACATGTTTAGTGGTGGAGTTCCATGTTATACATTCTACTCACTACCAGGTACCACATGTGTATCAGTATATGTAAGCATGGGTATTTCTGTAAAACATTACATTTCTTCAGCGCGCACACACACACACACACACACACATACATATATATATATATATATATACATACACCTCAACTTACAAAAGATCCAGTCAACAAATAATCCAAGTTACAAAAAAACTTTATGTAAATTTTTGTCTATGAATACGAAAGAAAATTCAACTTATGAAACCGAGTTACCAATGATGCTTTTGGTGACCTTTGACCCTCATTCATCACAGAGTTCTAACAGGCATGAAGGTGAAAGTTGGTTCATTTGAATGCATATTCTTATGCCTGTCATGTTCTGTGCCCACATGTGTAAGCCATGAAAAAAAATTGACTTTAGAAATGATGAGGTGCAGAGAAACCGCCATGTCTCTATGTCAAACTCTCACACACAGCTACAGGAACTTAAACAATATTTCTGTAAACAAGACAGAACAGCATCTGAGGAGAGTTGGGCTTTTGTTTTTTTTGTGCACACTTAACTACTTTGGTGTAAATATTTCCTTGTTCCATGGAAAACGTACCCACACAGTACCATACTGTGGCTGCATTTAGTTATTCATTGTCATATTTTATATGATCTAACCACATAAAATAGAAAGATCCAAAAGTCCTCATTGCCATCAAACCTGACTTTTATAGCGATGTAGTGTATTTACACAAGTGGGCAATAAAAAAAACAAACTGGACTCACTTCCATTGGATACTGTTCTTGGACTTCTTCTCTATGAGTCCAATTCCCTCCAGGACATTGGTGATATCGTATATACGCCGTTTCTGTCGCACAGCCAAGGTGTCTGCTGCCTAAACAACATAAGAAACACAGGAGTGGTTACAGTATTCTATATGTAATAATTAAACATGAACAAAAACAGCTCCTTAAGGAGTTGCTGCTCAAAACAACACTACAGTGAAAGTGTTGTAACCGGGCCAAAACATCCAGGACAGTGTATTATGGAGAACATGAAGGTTTCACAATCCACCATAGACTACAAGTACCATCTAACGAGGGCTGCAACGATTAGTCAACGTTGTCGACTACAATCGATAATAGAAATAGTCGACAATGAATCCCATTGTCAACAGTCGCATTTTTCCAACAGAGTGAGACATCTCACTTGATTATAATCTGTCGAGACTCACTCATGTGCAGTAGCGTCTGTGTCTGTGAGCGGCAACATACAGGTATGAGTACCAAAACTTCTAAAGATTGGGATCATTTTAGCCTGGATACAGTGAATAAAAAGTCTACTAGAGAGGTTTGTATAGCAGCAGGTACAGCATGATGTCTGTGATGCACCAGAGAGAAAGCATGTTGGGCAGTTGAATGAAACGGAGTCTGACTGGCCTCGGTATGATTCAAGTCAATATGGTTTTTATGACATTGTACATTTTATGTGTATTTTCATTATAAAAGACAGTTTGAGCATTATGTCAAACTGTGCCTATTTTTAATTAAACGTATTCAGTCTGAAGAACAGAGCAGAGTAGAGCTGGGAATATTTGACCCAACCTGATGAGACCCCACCAGACCTGGGACGGTTTGGGTCTGATATTTAAGGCCCATTTCATGCTCTGCCATGGAGCTCTTCCTGCAGACAAGGCAGACGTGCACACCCAACACTGGTTTTACATGTTCAATAAAACAGTTTTCATTGTACTCATCTTTTTCCACATAATTAAATCAACTTCATGCTAAATTTAAGAAAAAAATTATAATTATCCAACCAATAGTCAGTGTGTAGTCGTTAGTTGCAGCCCTACATCTAACCCTAAAAATTGTGTCCTTGTATTGTTCAACAAACTATTGATAACCATATGGCTGATGCTGATAAGTCTGAGCTTTGTTACCAAGCCCTCTGTTTGGACTGTTGTTATAGAGAAGATGCAAGAGCACAATGACTTCAAGGAACATCTCTTTTAAAAAAGACTTCACATTGAAAACACCATTATTCATTCATTCCAACCAGAGATTAAGGTGTGTTTGGTTGTTAGGTGTTGTTGTAGGAGCCACAGGTATCAAGGAAAGGCCCTCTGCTGTCATAGACATATACACCATACTTCATTAGGTGATCGTTAAATAGATTCACTACAATTAGGGGTGTTGCAAAAACAGTTAAAATGGTTTCAGTAACATATCTTGATCATATAAAATACAACTCTGACACCAGTTATCTGATGTTTCATTCAAGATACAGCCTAATAAAGATAAAGGTGGGATGTTTATTTTATTTCAGAGACACAATGTTTAATTAACCTCACCCAACATTGGTTGGGAGAGATCATTGTAATGAGTGTGTGTGTCTGTGTGGGTATGTCCACAGAGACATATCATGCTATAACTCAATGAATACTTGAGATATCACCATGAAATTATATGGGCATATACAGCTAATGCGCATCAGATGTAATGATCCATTTGAGTAAAGGAGAGTGGCACAAAATAGGGGCGATATTAGGCATTCTCTGAATACTTGCTAAGCAAAGTGCATTCAGATGATCCAATTGTATCATCAGATACGGCACTGCAGCGTGGTACGGCAACCTGACTGTACAGTTGGGGTAACAGATTGCTGGTCTGGTGTGGACTGCCATGAAGATTATGGGCGTCAAGAACCATCCTTCCCTCCAGATTCTTTATGAGCGCTCCATCACCAGACAGGCACAGGAAATTGTGTTGGACCCGACTCACATTCTACACCATGAGTTCCAGCTTCTACCTTCCAGCAGAAGATTCAGGGATCTTTAGTGTGACTTTTGACCTTCATTGCTCAAAATCTAATGGGTTCTGCTTTGACCCATTATCTATCTTTCCTGAAAGCTTCATCAAAATCCGTTCAGAACTTTTTGCGTAATCCTGCTGACAAACAGACAGACAAATTGAATACCTTCTTGGAGGAGGTGTCAGTGCAATAAGCTACATGATGCAAAAATGTCTATTAGTGCAATACAAATTAAGTATTTCTGTGTGTATGCACGTATGTACATGCATATATTCTTTTATGTGCTTAAATGCACATGTATGTGTGTATATGTATCTATGTCTGTGAGGTATGTTGCTGCTGCACTTTTTTTTTTGTTTTGTCTATATTTATATTGTAAACTGCAGCTGGATGGAGTCCAGAAAAAAATTCCCCATGGGGACAATAAAATTATATCTTATTGCAACTTAGTTTTTGTATAAAAAACACAGTATTTTTATACTGACAGATGAAAAGGAGAGTGAAAGTGAAAGAAATACATTGGAGCCCAGTATTGTCTATATGAAAGCATAGTACTGATATGCCAACTGCTATAAAAACGATCTGTCAATCAAGTCATTGAGGTCGCAGTGAAACAAAAACTCTACTATCAATGCATGACCGGTCAATACTGCTATCTGGGTCACTATACAATGTGACAGAAGTTTTACATTGAATGGGTGGCTAAAGAACATTGACTGCAATGGCTGCAAAACATACGTTTATGGTGAAGGTTTAGGGTTTTAGGCTTACTAAACAACAATATTTGTACATCATAGTTTAACTTACAGTAAATAAGCACAAACGTTATCTTAGGGGTAAATTAACTGAAATAACAGTCAGATGTTTAACTATAACACTTGAACAGCTGATAAAGATGTCGGTGGCCTAAGTGTAACGTGTTACAGGACAAACTGCTAACGTATAATCCACTGCCCTTTCATTTGACATGCTTCAAGTGGCACTTAAAAGACTCGCCAAGTAAATACACGTCAACCACATAGCCATTTAGACAGAAAACTGTTCATGTGTGAAGATGCAGAAGCGTTAGCTCAGTCAGGAACGACAAAAGCTGACCCACTTTTTAAACTTTGAATCTGCAGGGGGCAGAGTCTGAAAAGTTGACCAAAAGTTGACTGTTGTTAACCTTACTTAGACTTAACCGTTAAACGTGAACATACCGTGACTTCTCGTTTACGTGCAGGTTTGGATTGGAATATAGTGTAAAAACTAGCAAACATATAAGCTTAAAGATACCATCCATTCAAATTAGCTTGCCTCACAGCTAGGCTATGCTAACAGGCAGGCTAGCGAAAGTCCATGTAACCTAACGACAGCAGGCAGGCTCAAAATGACATGTGCTAGCTAACAACAAAGACTTCAAGCTCCATGCTCACCGCTTTTAGGTCCAGTACTCCGTCTTTGGCCTCCTGCAGTAAAGTCACAAACTTAGTAGTGAGCAGTCCCAGGCTCTTTTCGTGCCTGCTTGGAGTCTGGGGCTGTAGCGAGTCCCCCACAGCTCCCAGTTCGCCTCTGTTACTGGCCGACTCCAGCTCCATCATCACTCGGGACCAGCCTCGTACTTCCCCCTGCCTCCCCGACCAAATCTAGCCAGCGAGCCCAGGAAAGCACGCCCCGCCACCGGAGTCAGATATACAGAGGGCCGCGGGACTGTATGGTAGACAACAGGTGTTAAATGAGCTATCCCAGTCAGGTTTACTCCAAATTATTTCACCAAAATCGACTCCGGCAGGCTGAGTACGGTAATTCAATGAGGGAACATTCGGTGGAGAGAGCCGTTGGCCACGCGAGGTATGACGGGACAGTTCAACCGTCGGAGGGGGCGTGTGCATTTTATGACATCCATTCAAAAACGTAAAACAAAACAAAATAGTATTCAAGAAAACTCACAAAGGTACAACATAATTTATATAGGACCTATGGATTTATCATGCTTACAGTTTAAAAAGGGCAAACATTATGTTTTAGCATTTTGGAAGGTGACAGAGTTACGCGTTTCTCGGACTGATCAAGTTGATGCATTTTTACACGAACCCTTATCAGTCAAACTTGAAGAAAACACAAGCGCGCGCTTAGAAACGTGCATGGACAGACGCACGCCACACACGCGCGCGCACACAAGCTCTCTAAAGGCATAAAAAAAGATCAAGTTATACAAGATAATCAGGTTTAGGAAATGATTAAAATGTATGTATTATACATAATTATTAGATAGAAATTATATTTAAAATTACAACATACGATTTTCCAATGATTGGTCCATGATCTGGTGTGCAACATGTAATGACACATTTCTTAAATAATATTTACCGAATTAAAATGTCAGTGTTAAACAAATTTTAATTGAATTATTTTAAATTTTAGTTTATTTAACTGTTTATTTGATATGGACATAGCAATTACATTGGGCAAACCAGATCCATTATTTCAGTATTTAATGCAGTGCCAATTTAAAACACCAGTCCACGTGAGGCTTTTTGTAAAATTAAACTTTTTAAAATATAAAACAGGAAAAAATGAAAAAAATAGGAAGAAAATGTTTAGTGAAAATAAATAGGAAAAACAACAACAAACAAAAATAGGAAAATAATAACAATAAAAAAAAACTACAGAGCAAAGGCAGTTTTATCAAGCAGTCAGCCAACTAAGACACTTCATGTGTTCACTGTTGTCTAGATTTTAGCTAGTGTTTGTAAAAAAAATACAAATAAAAATAAATTCTATTGGTTTGTAATTGTAGCTCAGTGGGCTGAGAGTTCCAAAGTTTAGCCCCCTTTACAGACCCTAACCCGAACCCTTTACAGACCCTAACCCTTTACAGAGAGAGCAGACTGACATAAAGAAGTTTTGCATCTTGGAACTAGAAAATCATCACTCGTGGTGGCTGGTGTGACTCTATGAGAACACTGACACCTGATGGTCACTTCAGAGAACAGTGTTGACACATGATTATTTAAACATTTGAAAAACAATAATGTAAGAATACTGAAATGAATAAAACTATCAAACGTTTCTTTAATAGATGGCATTAATGCCATTTCACTGGTTTCTGGTTCATCATTTTAATTGTATGCTTATATATTTAAACTATAGGTTTCATAGTGGTTGAAGAAGCCTGTGAGCATGAGGAACTGTAATATGATCGATGAAAGAAAGTTATTGCGTGCATGTATAGCTGTGGAGCTTGCATTGACAGGTTCCTTCTAATAAAACAAAAACAGTTCCCATTTGGTCTGAGCTTGTCACAAATATATTTAACCTGACTATGAAATTTTAAATGTTTCTCCAGGATTATACCTTCACCTCCTTTACTCTATCAGTGATTTCCCCCTTTGTCTGGACCTCAAATAGATCATGAGTAGGAGGCTTATTATGCATAGAGAAACATATGGACACAGTTTTTTTTTTTACGTTAAGAGTAAAATGAGATAACTCAAGCCACTCAGACATATGATAAAGAGCCTGTATCAGATGCTCACCTGCCAGACTGGGTGTTTTTGGCGGACACATGGATAACTGTGTCATCAGCATATATCTGGCAGTTAACACCTGGGCAGCATTTAAGAATACAATGAGAGCAAGAGTCAGTTCTGTGTATCACAGTAATAATGGTCCAATCACATACACTTATATCATTCTGCAGCTGTATACATTGAACTCTTTCGGTAAAAACATTTGTCAGACCCTCTAAGACCAAGACCATCGGTGGTAAAAATGTTCACTAACTTATTTTTAAACTAGAAAAGCACTCTGGCAGCGCAGACCTCCAACAATTTAGACACCTCCCACCCCCCCAGATAACCACCAAAATAAAATCAGTTCTTCCTGTTCACATTTCCAACATATCCTGAAAATTTCATCAAAATCCGTCCAGAACTTTTCAAGTTATCTTGAACACAGACAAACAGATAAATGCCGGCAAAAACACAACCTCCTTGGCGGAGGTAATGACTGATCCAAGCCAAATACAAAACCCAAAAGGCAGGTTCCCAACTCTTCAGTGGTACCACATAGACTAACTCTTATTTTGATATTTAGACACACTACAGGGAATGTGTTTAGACCTCAACATTGCACAGAATTATGTCAGCATAATTTCTTCATTTTATTCAGCATATAACGCATAAAAATAAACCTAAAGCAAATAAAAAATTGTGACTTAAAATTCATCAAATGAAACTGAGGCTTTCCTGAAACAGACTGATACTATAGATATATATTAGACAAACAATAGCTAGCTGATCTAGGTCATTGAGGATTAAAAAACCTTTTGAGTCTGAACATTTCATATTTAGTCTATACAACCATCACTGCCTCAGGAAGGCCAAACATATCCTCAAAGATGCCTCCCATCCTGTACACACTCTGTTCAAACTGCTACCCTCTGGTAAACACTATAGAGCACTGTAAACAAAAACAACCAGATTCACAAACAACTTTTATGCAAAAGCCTCTAAGGCATTAAATGCCTGAACGTGTGCAATGCAAATATTAATACTGGTGCAACACCACTCATGTGCAATACACTTCAGTACCATATTGAATGTAAATAGTGCAAGTGAACTGCTGTTGAAGGACCATTGTGTGAATGCTGTGTGTTAGTCTGTGTTACTTTTATTCCTATTTATAACTGGTACTCTTTTACTTTTGTACTATTTTTTATTATTTATCTTATTACTCTGTGTATGTATGTATGTATGTATGTATGTATGTATGTATGTATGTATGTATGTATGTATGTATGTATGTATGTATGTATGTATGTATGTATGTATGTATGTATGTATGTATGTATGTATGTATGTATGTATGTATGTATGTATGTATATATACTTTTTTTAGAATGACACCCGATGATGATGGCATGTTTCAATTTCAATGTACTTTTTGTATAATGACAATGAAGACATTCTATTCTATTCTATTCTATTCTATTCTATTCTATTCTATTCTATTCTATTCTATTCTATTCTATTCTATTCTATTCTATTCTATTAAAAGAGTTTACTCATTGTAGTTCAACTACATTCTCAAATGGATATCCACATTAATACTGGGATTAATGTGTTAGACAGTGATTGAATGACCCTTTCTGGGATGTCAGAGAAAATAAAGACATCGTAAATAAAAATTCAATATTCACATCAGCAGTTCAAACAATTAGATTTAATGCTGTCATTAGGCCACATAGTCTGTTCATGGATGATGTTAGTTCCTTCTTTTAAACCTTTTTCCCCATTTTGCTACGATTGTGTTCGATAAACATTAGTTAGGTTCATTTGAATTTATCAAAAATAACCCCTCACTTGTTCAGACATAATGCACATGTGATACTCATAATTTACCATCAGGGGGCAGTCGTGCCAAAAGAAAAGTGAGTAAATATCCTCTGGTCAAATTTAAAGTGATGAACAGATTCGTGGCTTTGAAATATCGTTTTGCGTATAAGTAAGCCTAATCAAATTTAAAAAATACATTCTGGATTGAATAAATAATTAGGCTTTGTTTTATTTACTTAAAGATCCTTATGCATAACAGAAAATATATCCACGGATTTTTTTTTCTAATGTGGCGAAAGTGCTCTTGCCTTCAACAGACTTTACTAGTGTCAGGTGACTGTAGCAAACAGTTGTGCCGTCATTGCAACAGGGAATGTTATATTCATTCATAAGCAGGTAATTTAAAATCGAAATGTATAAAGATTGGTTTCCGATAAGCTACAAAATGATTGCCAGCTAGGTTTGACCAGGTCACTGTGCCTGTCATTTCTGATTTAGCTAGCGGCACTCATCTATACATTAGCTAGAATGCTAGCTGACTTTTGGCTAGTTCAATATTAACTGGTTATATGTAGTTACAGTTATTACCACCACATAGTGAGGATTTTAACTGAAATACATTGGATTCAGCAAAAGTAAAGCACTTGTCAGATGGCAATTACAGATAAACAACACTAGATATGTGTGAAGTAGCTATGTTTATTATGGTATCATGTAACACTAAAAATGTGAGCAGGATATTGTCATTTGGTTTTATTTGAGAAGACGGTGTACTGTTTGTGTATTAATGCAGTTTTTTTGGGGGGTTATCAGTTCATCAATTATTTTTTTTTATATAAAACTGGCGTTTCTGATATCGCAATATGGATGTATTTCCACTTTTAATCTACCTTAAACTATTTTCTAATACTGTTCGAGTTTCTGAAATGTCATTCCAACTTGCTCGTGATTTTTTACTGTTACTTTCATTCATCTTCCTGTTTTTTCTGCCTTTTAGCTGAGACCATGAAGAAGAACAAAGGCAAAGTTACCAGTACAGCTGAAAAGGAATTTGTGTTTGAGTTCAGGGCAGGAAAACACAACTGTGTCCTTAAAGTTCCTCTGCAGTTTCCTGTTCAGGAGAACATCAGTGACCTTCATGGACGGTTGATGTTGCTGCATAAAATACCTTGCTACATAGAGTGTGGTAAGATGGCTGCTTGAAAACAAATAAAATAAAGGGGAAATTATTGAATATTAGTATATTGATTCTTGAGCATTTCATATATATATATATATATATATATATATATATATATATATATTTATTTATTTATTTAATTATTATTTTTTTTACACCCACTCACTCCCTTAGCAGATCATTTCTTTGCCTATATATAACCTTAGCTCTGACTTGAATTAATGCACTCATGCACTGTGTTGGGCAAGAGCCAAAATCTGGCATTCCATTGGTTATATCACAAATGTCTGAAGTAGTATATCTCATCTCATCATCTGAACCCACTTTATCCTCACTAGGGTCACTAGGGAACTAATCCAGCTACAGTGGGCAAAGGCAGGGTACACCCTGTATGAGCCTCCAGTTCATCTCAGGGCTGAACATATATAGACAGTCACTCTCACATTCACACCTAAGGACAATTTAGATAAGTAATTAACCTTTCAGTGCATGGATGGTGGGAGGAAACCGGAGTACTTGGAGAAAACCCACACAGAGAGGAGCCAGGGACCTTCTGTCTGTGAGGCACAAGTGCTAACCATTGCACCACTGTGCTGCCCTTGAATAGTATATGATTACTACAGTATATGATAACCATATTTTTTTTAATAGAAAAGTTCTCCACATTTATAACTATATAAATATTTTCACTGATATTTTTTACTGACCATACACAGGTAATATAATGTATACAAGCACTGATAGCTGGTGAACACCAAGATAATACATTAGTTGTAATACTAAATTGTTTCTTACTCTATTTGTCCTATCTCTGAAACAACCTTCACATGAAAATTAAGAAATATTTGATGAAATTAATGTTAATATTTTTTAGCCTGAAGCACCACTCTCTAATTTATCTAAAAAAAGTTTTAAATTCAAATCTATACTTTGGAACTAGAAAGACCACATATAGTGTTTATTTTAAACAAGCCCAGTGACAGCCTTTCCATGTTTATTTTTTTTTACCAGAAGAATATTGATTTGATTTGAATGATTTATTCTCAGGGTGTTGTTTGAAAAACGTACCCAGATTGTATTCTCTCTACTCTGTACGTTGTGCTTTACCCTGACGATTGTGATGTGCACATTTCTGTCCACAGAGCTAAAATCTTCACTTTTAAACTTTGTTGAAAAAGAGACTATTTTGGACTATGACAGAGAGGCGGAACTGGCCCTGCACAGACTCACAGCAGGAGACGTCGATGTAAACCAGCTGACCAGTGCATGGTCCAGGTCTTATGTGGAGGTGAGAACACATTTAGTCTGCACCTTATGAACTGACATCAGTTTATTACCTCCGCCAAGGAGGTATTAAATTCGAGTCTGTCTGTTTATCTGTCTGTCTGTCTGTCAGCAGGATCACGCAAAAAGTTCAGAACAGATTTTGATAAAACTTTCAGGAATGATAGATAATGGGTCAAAGAAGAACCCATTAGATTTTGAGCAATGAAGGTCAATAGCTAAAACACATCAGTGATAATATCTCAGGATTTAGACAAGATAGAATCTGGCAGTTTTTTTGCATTTATATCATCTCACCTTCAGACATCAGATGGATCAACACCTATGGCTCGATCATGTCATGTTTTGAGGTCATATGACACCATATAAAGCCTTGGCAGAGGTCTGCTGTCTCTGACTGCCTTGTTCTCTTTAAATCACATGATCCCAAAGGTTTAACTTGCATACAGATTGTATAACCATTAGCAAGTGAAATCACAGTGAGTGCATGAGTTTGTATTGACATAGAACCAGATGTTCTCTTATTTATTCTTCTGTTATCACACAATTTTACCAAAACATAAATAAACTGAGCAACATTATTGGAATCAATAAACAAGCGAGTAAAACGGTAGGAAGATATTGCTTTTAGAATTGTCTAATAATAATTTGGACAGCATGTTTTATTCTTGGCGGGTATTCTGAAAAGTTAATTTCAGACATTGGCTGATACTCTGATATATATCCATATCCACTACTCCACATAGCCACATATTTGTAGTAGTGAAGCAGAATGTTTTGAAAGCGTCCTTGGATGCTCCTGGTAACTTTAGGTCATGGATCATTAATGTCATTTAAACAGAAGTTGTGCAGTGAGGCTGCACATTGATTATTTATCAGTTCTGTTGGGGGGAAAAAAACTCATTACACAAGCAATTTGGTGTCTCCCTTACTCACTTTACACAACACACTTTGATGTGTTTTGTGCCACAAAGCCAATGTGTGGTGCTGTTTGCACATAACTAACAACACAGTCATCACTTTTAATAAATGACGATCATTAAAAAAAAACAACTGGCCCAGTGAAGAACAGAAGAGACTCTGGCTTCTCGTTATGTTATGCTTGGTCATCTGACTGACACATTTCATTGAATGCAAATGTCCCAAATTTAAAAAAGGTCAGGAAGCTCATTTAGTTTCACACTTCAAAGTTCAGATGTCTAAACTGTACTGTCACTTGTCCAGACATTTATAAAAAGCGAGGGGCTGCCTCAGCTCGTGCTATGAACCCAATCAGATATTTAGGACTGGCTACCGGTTAACATGTTATTGCACTGTCACAAAAATACACATGGAAGCATTCCAGTGTCCATCATGTTTGTGGCCTGAAGATTCCCAAGCTTGTATAAATAGAGGAGTTTCAGATTCTGAATACTGTTCAGTTGATTTCTAATTATGTATGTGCTACATCACCTGGTCTAGTTTATTTGGCCGGCATAACATTGAAAATGTGACGACACTACTTGAAATATTTCATTAGTGAACTCTTAGTTTTCAGGATATCGCCTGTAGTTACAGTTTTAGTTCCATACAAAGGTGTAGCTGCTATTTCATGTATGCAGCCTGCTGTAGCCAATAGGTAGGTTTCAGTCATGTGACTATGATGACGTTGCGACTTCAGCTGGAGGGCAGGAAGTAACCATGGAGAATGCTTCCATGGAGGAACCCATTAAAGAGATTGATTATTGTATGAATTTAGATCCAGTGTCCAAACACAGATACGTACAGTTAGTTAAAGGTGTCATTCATCTGAAAACTACTTTTCCACGCTCCTTTTGGAATCTGATGGGTCACCCCGAGTTACCAACACATGCTGCGTTTGAAAGTGGTGTGTCCCCTTCACTGGCTGGATTTTTTTGTGTATAAAACAACACAGAGCTTTTTCCATGTCTCACCTTTGTGAATGCCAATGTTTGGTAGTTTTAAAAAACATCAATTTTACTTCTCTGGGTTAGAACGACTGGTGCAGCCGTAAATTACACAAAACACAGACATTTTCCCAACGTAAAACTCACTCAGCTTCACTTCCTGCCCTCCGTCATGTGAAATCAACCTATTAAAGGGTGACTGTTTGTGGACAGGGCGGCACGGTGGTGCAGTGGTTAGCACGGTGGTGCAGTGGTTAGCACGGTGGTGCAGTGGTTAGCACGGTGGTGCAGTGGTTAGCACGGTGGTGCAGTGGTTAGCACGGTGGTGCAGTGGTTAGCACGGTGGTGCAGTGGTTAGCACTCGTGCCTCACAGCAAGATGGACCCTGGTTCGAATCCCACACCAGACCTTTCTGTGTGGAGTTTGCATGTCCTCCCCGTGTCCGTGTGGGTTTTCGCCGGGCACTCCAGTTTCCAGACACATGCACTGATAGGTTAATTGGTTAATCTAAATTGTCCATAGGTGTGAATGTGAGAGTGATTGTTTGTCTATATATGTTCAGCCCTGCGATGAACTGGCGTCTCATTCAGGGTGTACCCCGCCTTCGCCCATTGTAGCTGGATTAGGCCCCCGGTGACCCCGGTGACCCAAGTGTGGATAAAGCGGGTTCAGATAATGAATGAATGTTTGTGGACAGCTGCCATTTCAAAGCAGGTCTGTTTATTCTGTTCAGACTACACTGGAACATGCTCGACCTGAAGAGCCCAGCTGGGATGAGGACTTTGCTGATGTGTACCATGAACTGATCCACTCTCCTGCCTCAGATACCCTTCTCAACTTGGAGCACAACTACTTTGTTAGCATCTCTGAACTTATCAGTGAAAGAGACATGGAGATCAAGAAGCTACAGGAGAGGTTTGTGTTGGAGGACGATTGTTCCCTGGGTTTCTTCTACACTCTGAATTTGTCCCAAAGTTTTCTTTTTAAATGTAAATTCCCTCTGCATCTCTTTACTAATGTTACCCACTCCTTTTTTGGAGTATTTTTTTCATATTTCATGGATACAAATCCAAGAGTCGTATTTTTTTTTACAGTACCTTTGACTTGTATGGATGATGATCTGTTTCCTACAATCTGATGAAATCACTGAATAGTTTTCCTGTCTGGCAGGCAAGCTGCAGAAATGGATAAAGTGATGCATGAGCTGGGAAATACATTGAGTGACCAGGATGTAAATGCAGTGGCGGCTCAACACTTTGATGCACAGCAGGTAATAAGAAGTCAGAGTGTTCTTTGGTGTTAAAAGTAGATGTGAATTTATGCAGAGTCAAATCATTGCAACACACATATTTGCAATAGATGTAAATGGTAAATGTTCTGCATTTATATAGTTCTTTTCCACCTTCATGGTGTTCAAAGCGCTTTACATTAGCCTCTCATTCACCCCTTCACACACACAGTCATACACCAGTAGGTTTCTAAGGTCTATGGTCAGTCCTACTGGGGGCCTAAGCCAGGGTTCAGTGTCTTGCCCAAGGACACTTCGACATGTGGACAGCCAGAGCCGGGACGCGAACCGCCAACCTCTCTGTCATTGGGCGACCCACTCTACCAACTGAGCCACAGCCGCCTGTGTTGTGTGTATTTTAGTTGTGTTTATGTTCCCTGATGTTCAATCCATTTTTTTTTTGTGTGTAGGTGCTGGAGAACAAATGGGCAAGTGAGCTGAAGCAAGTGACTGGTATTCAAAAGCAGGAGTACCAGGAGTGGGTCATCAAATTACACCAAGATCTGCAGAAATCCACCAACAGCAGCAAAATTAAGTACGTTTCCTTTGTATTCATTGGTGTGTTGTTATTGTTGCGACCCAGAAGCATTTGGGACAATTTATAGTTCATTAATATGAGAAAAGATAAGATTTTAGTAAGGAGAACATTTTTATTTCAATGTATTGTGTATTTACATTTGCTGTAAATTAGTTTCTGATATAGAGGTTAAAGTGCAAGTGCCAATGAATCTAACCAGACAACAACATCTGTGAGCAGTGAAAAGAGAGAGAGAGCTAGTCGACTGAACTTTTAATTATGTATTTTTCATGTAAACTCCAAACAAACGAACTGAAAGTAAAGTTGCCGAAAAAGAAGACCAGAGACTTGTCTTTTTTTAAGGGTGCAACATCATCGATATATCTGGATGTATTTGTGCCACAATCTCTGCATACATTCATCTAGTATCTGTACACTTTTAAAATCAGGTTTACTTGAGCAGACTCTGTCATTACAGTGACAATGGCATTTCCCCCCAATTGTCAGGGTAAAGAAAAAACGGTTTATTCAAGATAAATACTGGAGGCAGGTGCTTAAGGGCATACTCTGTCTACTACACACACACCATATATGTGACCCACCACCAGTAAACCAGGCATAAGTGTGTGTAAATCCAAACAGAGTTATGTGTGTATCTTGGTAGAGTGGAAACTAAGGTTTAAGATGGTGAAAAAATGATGTTTCTATCACAAGTAGAACCAAAGTTATGGTCATTTTAATATCCACATTTGGACATATTTTACAATTTGCATATTTTTAGATATTGTCCGTTAAAGTTTTGGACTGTTTTGGGGTAGGAAGTCCTTAGCAACGCATAATAATTTGTATCCGATTGACACAAATTGTTGACAGATGTTAAAGGACACTCTGATGGACATGTCACAGAAGTTTTATATATTATAATAATAGGACAGAAGTGTGACGTATTATAATCATTTGGCTTACACCATTGGACAGAACATTCAATATAAGCTTTTACCTCGTACCAAACACTTGGGTGTTTACCCACGGAACGGAGATCGTTTTGTTCGGCGAAAAGACGTGGAAGTCGTCTTTGTCTTTGCTCAGCAATACCTGAACTTTTGTCGCCGCTTAAATAATTGACTCAATAAACACCTTTATTGATTGGATTTCAATGTAATGACCACAGGAACTGAACATAGAGGTGTTAAGGTACCGTTTTTTGATAAGGTGTAAACACTAATAACAAATCACCTTCCAGCCTAAATTTGGCTGTAGCTCTGAACGGCTCAGCGTGACTTATGCCTGGTTTCGTGGTGGCGGGTCACATATATATATATATATATATATATATATATATATAGCTGCAGTGTCGCAAATGCAGCAGTTTGAAGCAGAAATGTCAGAAGACAGAGCCGCCATTGTACAATTAGAGCAGAAGTTTAAGCTTATCTGCTCTGTGAGGTTTAAACTCAATTTGAACAGCGATTAGGAATATGTGCAGAGTTTAAATCACACAAAACAAAGAAGGGAGATGGTTGACACTAAAATCCAACACAGAAGGAGGATGATCCAAGACACAGCTGTATACATTTGAACAATTGTTGTCAGATTAAGAAATAAACATACATTTGGTAATTCAGATATACAGAAAAGACAGTACTGTCTCTTACATATCAAACTTGGTCAAAGACAACTGATCTTTACCAGGTCTAAAACTATTTCAAGTTAACCTCGAGTGTAAAATGACAGACAGTAGATTGTACTGAACCATTATTTATTGTAGTGTTTCTCAACCCTGGTCATTGAAGAACACTATCACTGCATGTCTAGATGTTTCCCTCTTTGAACACACCTGACGGTCATTATAGTTTTCTGCAGAGCTTCATGATTGTCTGATTATTTGAATCAGGTGTGTTTGGAGAGGGTTACATCTAACACAGTGGTGCAAAACTCTGGAATCCTGCATGTTTTTAATATTTCACCCTTCCTGAACACCTGATTCAATTAATGATCAGCTCATCATCCATCTCTACAGAAGCCTGATAATGATGGACTGGCTTCCAGGTGTGATGGAAGAGGGAAACATCTAAAAGTTGCAGGATGGTGTGAGGAACACTATCTTTATTTGTGGATCACTGGTGACTTTTTGGTAAAGTAAGAAAAAATAAAGTAACTAAAGAATAGTTTGATTTTTTTTTTTTTTAATTAAGATATGAAATAAATAACAGAGCAAATTAAATAAGATATACAGTTTCACTAAACTGCAAAAAAAGTAGAAAAATATTATAAAACAGTGCAAGTTTTCGGGGTATATAGTATACACAATTAACATTGACCGTTGCAGATAATGAAGGTGCCTGGTACGTAGACATTGTGTTTCAAGTTATGCTATACATATAAATATATAAATTCAACATCAATTATATAATGTCAAATAAATGTTTAGAAACAAATGAAGTGAGCCAAGGTTGTACAGAATATTAGGCCATAAATGTTAGTTTGTTTGTTTGTTTGTTTGTTTGAGTTTATTTGAGCAGATGACATATCTTGTAACAGTACAAGTTATAGTGATTATATAATGACATCTCAAAAGGAGTAGGCTGAAGCAGAGTTGCTTATTTTTGCCCACCCCCCCATTCCATAGTCACAACCCATACATTCATACTAAAACAAAAAATATATAAACGGAAAAATAAATAACTTATTTGAAATGCATGGTTCCAGTCACAAATGTTCCTTGATCTGATTAATTCATTGCTCTCATCTCTCTACATTTTAAATAATTAACAAGAGTTTATGCTTTAAGTTACACAAACTTCCCACTCTGAAAATCATCACAATGAGCATATGTTTTTTGGTTCTCTATAATTATATATTATTTATCAGTTTGTTTGTTTTTTTTGTTCCATATTTGATGGTTCAAGTTTACATAATTCAATTTGAACACTTGAACACCCTTTTTGTTTTTTTCCTTTTAAATTTCCTTTATGTCAATACAATAACCATTATTTTTCTTCTTCTTTGCATGATGGAGATATGAGGTTTGTTTGCCTTACTTTGTGCAGTGCATTAACAGGGGGTATTTTAGGGCAGTTGACAGAGGGTATAGCCCCCAGTCAGCCCGCCGTTACCCTGATTCCCTAACTAGCTGCATTACTGTCAGTTTGGTGTCATTCACTGTGTGGTGTATAAAAGTCAAGGCATTTTTGAACAGCAGATTGGGGGGGGGTGAGTCCTCCAACTGCCGTCCCTTGTCTTTTCTGATGTTTTTAAATGGAAATTGTAAAAAGAAAGGAACATGATATTGAGGTCATTGTTTTCAGATTTGCTAATTATTGTGATTTGATTGTACTGGACATAAACACTTGGGTGATGATTTCAAAGAACAATAACATAATAATAATAATAATAATAATAATAATAATAATAATGTTCCACTGGGTCTGGAATGGTCCCTGACTTATGTATGATGTGTATGCTGGGAAGGGTGGTAAGGGGAAGGGAGAGATTTAATAATCTGTGGACATGTATGTATTTATGTTTTTGAGTTTTGAGTAATGGAATGAATGTCCATTTATTCTTTTTATATGGTGAGACCAAAGACAAATTTCATTCTGGCATGACAATGAAGTCTATTCTATTCTATTCTATTTTAAATGTTGGTGAATGTAGGTCAAAGGTCTAGGGTGCAGTCACCAAAAATGTGACCCACCACCACGAAACCAGGCATAAGTCATGCTGAGCCGTTCAGAGCTACAGCCAAATTTAGGCTGGAAGGTGATTTCTTATTAGTGTTTACACCTTATCAAAAAACGGTACCTTAACACCTCTATGTTCAGTTCCTGTGGTCATTACATTGAAATCCAATCAATAAAGGTGTTTATTGAGTCAATTATTTAAGCGGTGACAAAAGTTCAGACAAAGACGACTTCCACCTCTTTTCGCCGAACAAAACGATCTCCGTTCCGTGGGTAAACACCCAAGTGTTTGGTACGAGGTAAAAGCTTATATTGAATGTTCTGTCCAATGGTGTAAGCCAAATGATTATAATACGTCACACTTCTGTCCTATTATTATAATATATAAAACTTCTGTGACATGTCCATCAGAGTGTCCTTTAACATCTGTCAACAATTTGTGTCAATCGGATACAAATTATTATGCGTTGCTAAGGACTTCCTACCCCAAAACAGTCCAAAACTTTAACGGACAATATCTAAAAATATGCAAATTGCATAATAGGTCCAACTGTGGATATTAAAATGACCATAACTTTGGTTCTACTTATGATAGAAACATAATTTTTTCACCATCTTAAACCTTAGTTTCCACTCTACCAAGATACACACATAACTCTGTTTTGATTTCCAGACACTTATGCCTGGTTTCGTGGTGGTGGGTCACAAATGTGTTTTTGTAATGATAAAAGATGGGGCAAATCAGGTTAAATATTTGCAAGGGGGTGGAGTTTGTTGTGTTTGGCACCACTGGTTTTTTACACATCCTGGTTCATAAAAAAGTTTAAATCACACATAAAAACAAAGAAAGGAAATAGTTGAAATTAAAATCTAACACAGATACTTTCCCTTTTCTCATGACTCGAAAAATAACCAGTGCCGTATAGAAGAGAAACTAGACATAACTGAAACAGCTTATTAAAGGAGACAGATGAAATAAATAATACTAATGAATAGTGCCTGTGGGAGTTGGTATTAATCTAGATCTTAACTTGAGGTCAAATGAACCCTTCAGTAAGAGGGTCTTAGTCAGTTCTGCAGCAGTTTTAATCCCAAAGCACAACCATTCTGTTTCCCCTTTGAAGTGTAGGCAACATTTACATAGAAATTGAAGAGATTACACGAGGTCAAAAACTCATCTTAGTTTGACTGATGCTTAGCTTTGCAGTATCACTTATGACTGGCATCTTAGGATAAGCGTGAGGAAAAAGAATATTATAGTGGAGTAGTCCTGCTGATTGGTGCTTTCCATTCAGCTCTTACATGCCTCCTCTGCATATATTGGATATTCCATCAAAACACACGTACGAGCAGGGCCTGAAAGTGCAGCTCAGACAGTGATGCTGACCCTGCATGCTTTTGTTACTGATGAATATCATTATGGAACTTAATACATTCTACCTCAACACCCAGACGACTTCATTAATATTCAGTTTAGTTAATATGAAGAAACATTCAATAGTAAGACAGAACTTGAGGTCATTTGTTTGTGTGTGTGGATGAAGTTTCATGACTAAACATTTAATCTAGACCAGTAAATTCAAAAGTGTGGGTTGTGTGAAGCTACTGCTGTCAGGATGCATGAGGTCAGTCACAATAAATACATTCAAAGTTACTTTTCTTTTCAGTTTTGTATTTAAGTTTGAAATGACCATAAAATTAAACTTTTTATTCCCTGTGAAAGTAAAAAGCTATTTGTGCTGTTAAATATTTAATATTTTAGCCTAACCGCTAGTGTTGTGCGGGCTACCCACTGGCCAGCGGATATCCGCGGGTGACCCGCGAGTCGGGCGGGCTATGTCGCAGTATTAATACATATTGCAGATGCGGGTGGGGCGGGTCAGGGACGATCAATACCCGCTGAGGTGTGTGTGTGTGTGTGTGTGTGTGTGCTTGGCTCGCGCATGTGCAAGCCCGTCACTTCCTGTTTTGAATGCTTTTTTATCCCAACTTTTTGTTATTTGTTATTAGCGCCAAATCTCCCTGAACACTCAGAGATAAGAGTGAAAATGTGGGACTTGATCAGGGAGAAGATTAAAACAGGCGATGCGAAGGTTGTACGGAAACGTTGTATGTGTTCGCTTTATAGAGTGATGATGTGGGTGGAGTCTATTTTATGTGCTGGAGTGCATATTGAGACGTTAGAAAGGAGGCAAAAATTATGCTTCATGACTTTTAACATTAGAAGCACAAGGTAAAGATGCTGCGAATGTACTATGTGAGTTTAGAGACAAATTTAAGCTTGCGGGTTGATAGCGGGCGGGTTGGGTTTATCGATACGTGACATCATGCGGGTTGGGCGGGGCGGGCCTAGCCACGTCTTGGGTTTGGGCGGGGCGGGTTTCTGTAAAACCCTCTAACCGCGCATCACTACTAACCGCGCTAGACCCTCGTAGCAGCAGACAATCTAATGTGCTGCTGTAGTCGTCTAGTTCCACTTCATGGAACTTTTGGCTAGATTTTCCTGAAACTGGCCGACCAATCACGGTGAAGTATAGAGCCAGAGGGCGGGGCGTAACAAAGTGACACTGCGACGATTTGGAGACAAACAACCGGAAACAACCATAGAAGAAGAAGAATAGAGTTAATAAAGTGAAGTATTTGTTTGGAGCATTGGAAGAATTAAATATAGTGTGTAGTATCTGGTCTTCTATGTTGATACACGAAGTGAAGAGGACTCTATTGTTTTCTTCCGGTAAATGGAAAGATGTCACATGGGCGTTCTGCCCAATCAGAACCCTCTGTGCCCCCAGCTCTTAAAGCTCAATTGACTACAGAGGAATGAACCTGTTTCTCAAACACACACACACTCACACACACACACACACACACACACACACACACACACACACACACACACACAAACACACACAGACACAGACACAGAAACACACACACAGACACAGAAACACAGACACACACACACACAGAAACACACACACACAGACACAGAAACACATATACACACACACACACACACACAGAAACACACACACACACACAGAAACACACACACACACACAGAAACACACACACACACGCACACACACACACAGAAACACACACACACACACACACACACACACACACACACAGAAACACACACACACAGAAACACACACACAGAAACACACACACACACACACACACACAGAAACACACACAGAAACACGCACACGCACAAACACACACAGAAACACGCACACACACACACAGAAACACACACAGAAACACGCACACACACACACAGAAACACACACACACACACACAGAAACACACACAGAAACACGCACACACACACACAGAAACACACACAGAAACACGCACACACACACACAGAAACACGCACACACACACACAGAAACACACACACACACATGGTGAAGTTGGGAGAGAATAATTAATAATTAATAATTAATAATAATGGGTCACTGATGTAAAGTGCTTTGAATGGCCAAAGAAAACACTGTCCATTCTTATTCTTATTCTTATTCTTATTCTTATTCTTATTCTTATTCTTATTCTTATTCTTATTCTTATTCTTATTCTTATTCTTATTCTTATTAATAATTATAAACTTAAACTGATATAATTTTTCATGTTACAGTGAAGAAATAAAAGTGCAGCCAAGCCAGCTGTCAGAAGATGCAGATTCTGGGACCAGGATATATGAGGAGCAGCCTCAGCTGGAGGAGAGCTTCACCATTCACTTAGGTATTTAAATAGTCAAACACTTTCCATGTACCCGTTCCGTGCACAGTGTGATTATGATTGGTAATGTTGTGGTTTTTTTTTTTTTTTTTTTGCGTCTGCTGTTGTTTGTCCCGACCAGGTGCTCAGCTGAAGACCATGCACAACCTGCGTCTGGTCCGTGCAGACGTATTGGATTTCTGTAAACACCGTCGACATGGCAGCAGTGGAGCAAAGCTGCGACGGCTACAGACGGCCCTTTCACTCTACTCCTCCTCACTTTGTGGTCTGGTCCTGTTGGTCGACAACAGGGTCAACTCCTACAGTGGCATCAAAAGAGGTGACCGTATTTTAAGTGTAATTGTGTGCTGAGCTTTAAAGGGAGGGTTTTGTTTTCAGTTTGTCTACATATGAGGATGTACTTCAACTGTGTATCACTCTTAAATCAGTGATTCTCAAACTGGTGGGTTTAGCTAGCCTAGGATCTAGTCTGTCCCCAGTGGCCGCACATGGTATTTGCTACGGGGAGACAGACTGGACAGCGGGATTGGAGCCCGCCCTGCCTCATGACGACACAAATACGACACGTAATGTTGTAGTTGTAGAGACGTAGCAGCTAGCACACATTGCTGTAACACCAGTTGCTAGCTGCTAGACAACATGGGTCATCACCAGGAACAACCATTGGAGCTGGCTTTGGCAGCAACGCTAGGTGATTTAAAATTACAGTTTTCCCTGCGAGAGGAGCAGAAAATGGCACTTAAGCTGTTTTTAGAAAAAAGGGACGTTGTCGGAGTTTTGCCCACCGGGTATGGCAAAAGTTTGATTTATCAGCTGGCTCCGCTAGTGGGACGACGCATGGGTCTGCACAACCCGCTGGTGATCGTTGTGTCACCCCTTTTAGCCCTAATGGATGACCAGTTGCAAGAGGCCGAAAAACTGGGAATACGAGCAGCACAACTCGGCAAAGGCGCGTCGGAGGAGATCCGAAGCGGCCGGTGCCAAATAGTGTACGGGAGTCCGGAATCATGTTCGTCGCTCTGACTGGTTACCCATCCAATAGCGTGGCGTTGTGTAAAGAGAAAACTTGACAGACAGCGGTTATCCCGCCCACAAATTCACCAAGACTTTCTAGACTCTCCCCCGTAGCAAATGCAGTTTGCGGCCACTAGGGACAGTCTAGATCCTAGGGTAGGGTTTAGTGGGTTTAGTGGGTTTAGTGGGTGCCTTTAGCCTAGCAGTGCTATCTCTGTTCATTCCATGTATGGGTCTAGTGGTGCTTCATAGTCAGAGGAGGCGGGGCTAAAAGGTTGTCTTTCAAATCCTCTGTATGCAATAGGACGGTACTACAACCAATCAGTGTAATCTTTAGGATGATGTAGTTAGAGCGCCTGAAAGTTGACGGAGGAGTCTGGAGAAAGTTAGGAATGACTAAACAAAATGGTGGATTATGGAGCTGAACGACTGTTGTCGCTTCTGTAAAAAGAATTGTTGAGGTTTTCTCACATTCTTCACTCATCTTTGTCAAAAGGACATCTACACCTGTTGTTGTTGTTCTTCTTCTTCTATGGTTGTTTCTGGTTTGGCTCCAAGTCCAAATTGTTGCAGTGTCACTTTGTTAGGCCCGCCCTCTGACTCTGTTCTTCACCATGATTGGTCGAATCTAAACAAAAGTTGAATCGAGCGTAACTAGACGACGACTGTAAAACATTAGATGTGCTGCTGCTAGGGGTCAGTGCAGCGAGGCTAGGGGGAAGAAACACTAATTTACTTTAGTTTATTATGCACTATAAAAGATAACAAATACATAAGCAAGTAAAAATACAAAACAGACAGTGTAAGAGAAGCCAACAGTTTAATATATTTATATATAGATCCTCCCTTTATCAACTTAATTAACACAAAGAATGAATCAAATGTGAAAAGTAACTTTGAAAAAGTCAGTTCAACAATACAATATACACACATATATATATGTGTGTGTGTGTGTGTGTTTTGTTCATTCACTACTGCTATGCATTTCTGGTTGGATGTATTTTTTGTTGTAAGTTTTATTACTTTATGTTTCTTTTAAACATTTTCTATGACCTTATGACTATTTTATTTGAATATAATTTCCCCTTGGTGTCAGTAAAAGTAATTCTGATTGTGATAAGTGCATTCCATTGTTCTGTATTTGTATATGACCAATGACAGTAAAATCTAATCTAATCTAATCAGTCGTGTATATTGAGTCATGTCATGCCAACATGCAAAAGTGTTGTTTTGGGTGTTCCAGAATAAAGGTCATTCTGTGCACATAGACATGATGTGCAGACCCCTCACCAGGTGGAGGTCTGCACTCTCTAATGTCTTTCTAGTTTTTATTAGTTTTCACCAGAGTGACTCAGTTTGAGGTGTTTAATTTTAATATGAGAGGTTATCAAGACTGTGTCTGTTTTACTTTTGATTTGTGATCATTTTATGGATCATCTAAGATTGTTCGATGGAAGTTTTGCAAAATAGGGCCCCAACACCGTCTTGCATAGGGACCCTATGGTTTATTAGTTACACTTTATTAATTTAATTAATTTGGCATTAAAATACTGAAGGTGTTAAACACGGCTCTTAAATGTTCCACCTGCATTATGGTTAATTCTTGAACAAGTGACTGAATTCACTTAATAATAATGGATTACATTTCTATAGCAATTTACGTTATTGATCCATTATTCATTCACTCTCACATGCTCCCTCTGGTGATGGTAAACTACATATGTAGGCACAGTTGCCCTGGGGCAGACTGACAGAAGTGTGGCTGCCAATTTATGCCTATTTTCCCTCTGACCACCACTGAACATCCATACACATTCATACACATTCATTCACATTCATTCACATTCATCCACATTCATACACATTCATTCACATTCATTCACATTCATCCACATTCATCCACATTCATCAACATCCATCCACATTCATACACATTCATCCACATTCATACACATTCATTCACATTCATCCACATTCATACACATTCATTCACATTCATTCACATTCATTCACATTCATCCACATTCATCCACATTCATCTACATTCATACACATTCATACACATTCATTCACATTCATCCACATTCATACACATTCATTCACATTCATTCACATTCATTCACATTCATCCACATTCATCCACATTCATCTACATTCATTCACATTCATACACATCCATCCACATTCATACACATTCATACACATTCATACACATCCATCCACATTCATACACATTCATACACATTCATACACATCCATCCACATTCATACACATTCATACATGAAATAATTCAATAAAATTAATAATTAAAGATAATTCAAAATAAATAAATAGAAAAAATATAAATAAATAAATAAATAAATATATATATACACACAAATAAATAATAATTGCAGCACCTGCGACGTGACTACTGCTCAAACAGTATACCATGCACCTCTAATTAGCACCAGTAAATTTTAATGTTTCCTGATGATTATCTTTTTTTTTTCTCCACAAACATTTTTTTCCATTTTATTCATTTGAATTATTTCTGTTTGGCATGTTATGACAGTTGCTTGTGTTTAGATATTATTATTTTTTTTTTTGTGTTGAATGTTCCAGACTTTGCAACAGTGGCGAAGGAGTGTACAGATTTCCACTTCCCGTGTCTGGAGGGGCAGCTGGAGGAGGTGCAGCAGCTGGTTCTGTATGCCCGAGCCCAGAGGAGCAGCAAACACAAAGACCAACCTGGTTAGACCTGTGGCTTCTTTAGTTCTTTACAGATGATATGTCCAAATATATGGTCTTTCTTTATATGCGGTGATCTCTTTTTTTCTTGTTTTTAAAATGTATTTCTGTATCTGTTGATTCTGTTGCACTTGTCACTGTTGTATTTCATTTATTTATTCCTGGGCTTTTTAGCTGCTCTGAATACTGACAGATCCCAGTGTAATGTTGGAATGTGTGTTTTTATGCTGCGACCAATGTCTGCAAATTGAATCGTCCTGAGGGGATAAATAGTCATCTTAATCTGAATCTGAATCTGCGTTACTGTTTGGCCTAGGGCTGGGCGATTTTCTCTTTTAAAAAAATCTCAGATTTTTTCCCAAAAAACTCGATTCACAATACGATTTTTTCCCACGTGGGCTAAATGAAAATGAAAACACTAGAAACGTGGTTTCTTTCATCCTCTTTTTTTTTATTAAATTACATGTAAAACAAAAATACTTCTACAAATAACTGTAAATAATAAACTGCAACCTGAGACTTTTCCTACATGAACTGTAGTAAGTCCAGACATATCCACCACTGTTACAGGGAAAACTGTGCAAAAAAATTGTGTAAGATACATTTTGTTGGGAAAAAAAAGCTTAAAATATTTTAACAACTAAAACAATACACATTAATACTCATATTATATGAAAAACATTGCAAAAAACGTAGTAGTGCAAAAGTAAGATAAAAATAAAACTAGTAACATTTTTACTTTGTAAGGACAAAATAAAACAAAACCTTATTATCAATCAAACTACTTCAATAAACCTGAACATGTTACCAATATTTTGGATATATGATGTTATTGTGTCTGTTATTGCTCCCCATCGTGCTCCATGTTTATCATAAGGTGTGCCGAGAGAAAAGCTTTCAGTCAGTGTTTGTTGAACATTTTGAAGAAGTACTTGCAGCGCTAGTCCCCCCCCCCCCCATTGGATGCTTTAGCTTCAGATGTGAACAGAGTGGTCGTACCGCTACCGTCAACAACAACAGTCTGAAGACACAGCTGACAACCAGGCAGTAGCTGGGCTTCGTCAGACCCTAAAAACCCAAACCGATTCCACACAACTGAACCTTTAGAACCTTTTTAGGAGTCAGCGTGTCTCCCCATATTGCTCCCCGTGCTGCAGAAGAAGGGGGTCGTAGGCGGGGCCTGGGGTGAAACACTACGGAAAGCAGCCTGGTTCATGGTTTTGTTTTTGCCAGGAAAAAAAGTGCGTGTGGAGGGGAATCGGATTGCACGATTTTCCTTAAATATGAATCGGTTTTGCCATAAAACTCGGGGGGGGGGGGGGGGGGGTTTGGTATGGAAACATTCCTGTGAGTTGACAAGTGTCGGAGTCCAGCTGCTATCAAGGATATTCATGGGATTTGAATTTTTTATTTACTGGATGTTTCTTTTTATTCCTCTGTTCCAGAAATTCCAAGAAATGGTGGTGAAGATAAAAGCAAAAATGTCGAAAGAAATCCCTCAAACATCCTACCAGGTAATAATTACCCCATCCCCCACCAAATGGTAGATGAGGGTATTATTAACCCACCTTTGAAGAGAGAGGGGTATTGTCTTTGATTTGGTTTTTTGTTTGTTTGTTCATTTGTCCGTCTGTTTGTCAGAAACTTTGCACAAAAAACTACTGGATCAATTTCCATGACAGTTTCAGAAAGGTGTAGGTGGTCCAGAATACATTCCATTCCATTCGGGTGAATATAGGTCAAATGTCACGGTCGCAGTCAACAAAAAATGTGTTTTCACAGTGATCAGAGATGGGGCAAATCAGGAATGTCTTTTTCATTCCTGTGTAATCACTTTTACATACAGTGTCTTTTTGCTGCTGATGTGCACTGACACCAGAACCTTGACGGACACATTCTCTAGGTTGAACATCAAGGTCACAATAAAGGTCCAAATTTAATTCTGGATGGAATTGTTGGACTTTAACTAACTAGAACTTGACTTTTGAACTTTTCATCTTGGGTAACTATGTCATCCTAAAGATTACACTGATTGGTTGTAGTACCGTCCTATTGCATACAGAGGATTTGAAAGACAACCTTTTAGCCCCGCCTCCTCTGACTATGAAGCACCACTAGACCCATACATGGAATGAATATGGATAGCACTGCTAGGCTTACACTTGTTGCGGTTTGTTCGTCCAGCATTGATTAGGAGAGATTATTGTAATCACTGTGTGTGTGTGTGTGTGTGTGTGTGTGTGTGTGTGTGTGTGTGTGTGTGTGTGTGTGTGTGTGTGTGTGTGTGTGTGTGTGTGTGTGTGTGTGTGTGTGTGTGTGTGTGTGTGTGTGTGTGTGTGTGTGTGTGTGTGTGTGTGTGTGTGTGTGTGTGTGTGTGTGTGTGTGTGTGTGTGTGTGTGTGTGTGTCCGTCCGTGTGTGTGTCCGTGTGTCCGCAGAGACATATCATGCTATAACTCAATGAATACTTGAGATATCACCATGAAATTACATGGACAAATTAATGCACAGCAGATGCAATGATCCATTTGAGTAAAGGTCAAAGGTCAATATCATAATTAACTCAAAGGTCAAAATCACATTATGGGTTATAACTCAAGAACAGAGGGTCACAGAACTTTCAGATTGGTACCAAATGATGCGGAATGAAGATTTATACAATTCCCATAATTGGTGTTATCACCTACAACCAACAGTTTTTGAGATCTCTGGAGGTCAAAGGTGACATGTCGCAAAATGAACCTGTGTAACACTGTTCGTGTGTGTCAAACATAGACATATCACACTATAACTTAATACTGGATATATTATCATAATATTACACACACTGATGCATATATACATATGACGAAATTATCAATATTGCAAAAGGTCAAAGGTCAAAGTTGCATTTAGCAGAAAGGTCAAAATCACATAATTGGCTCTAATTCACGAACAGGTTGTCATAGCAACTGGAGATTTACACAAAATAGGGGCGGGGTTAGACATTCTGTGAATACTAGTTTTGTTGGGCATCTCGTTGGTGGATTCACAGCAAACAAGCAAAGATTTCTGAATTATTTTTCCACTCTCTGCTCAATATCTTTCATGTCACTTTTTTTTTTTTTTCTACCAAGGTGAGTTCTACATCTCGCGACATTCCAACCTGTCCGAAGTCCACGTTGTCTTTCATCTGTGCGTGGATGACAATGTCCGTTCGGGGAACATCACAGCCCGTGACCCCGCTATCATGGGCTTGAGAAACATCCTGAAAGTCTGCTGCACACATGACATTACCACCGTCACCGTTCCTCTGCTGCTGGTTCATGACATGTCAGAGGTAAGAGCAGCTGTGAATAGTTCTGCATGACTGAAGAGGTGATATGCACATTCTTTTTATCCATCAGCAAGACAGGGAAACCGAGTAAACAAATCTCTGATGGCACACGTTTAAGCTTTATATTCCATCTGTACTTGTTTACACAGTTCATCCTCAGGTGTGGTTTGGCCCTGGTCGAGCGTCGGCTGTGAATCTAGCCTCCCGCTAAACATTTCCCAGGTTTAAAAGCAGACGAGCAAAGCACAGTCATGAACTCTTGTGTTTACTCGGAACAGAAAGCAGAACAGAACACCCTGCACTCACACAGAAAATGACCCCACTGTTCACACCAGCATCTGATGTAACTCAGGTGGATTTTTGTTTTAATATCTAGAATTTGGAAAAATGTCACTAAAGACTTGGTTTATATTGTCGACTTAATACCAGCTTCATCTCGTGTCATCAAAGGATTAAAAACGTAAAACATCATAAAGTCACAATCTTGTAAGATGAAAAGTAAATGCTGCTTAATAGTGATGCACAGTTAGGGGGTTTTACAGAAATCCGCCCCGCCCAAACCCAAGACGTGGCTAGGCCCGCCCCGCCCAACCCGCATGATGTCACGTATGGATAAACCCAACCCGCCCGCTATCAACCCGTGAGCTTAAATTTGTCTCTAAACTCACATAGTACATTCGCAGCATCTTTACCTTGTGCTTCTAATGTTAAAAGTCATGAAGCATCATTTTTGCCTCCTTTCTAACGTCTCAATATGCACTCCAGCACATAAAATAGACTCCACCCACATCATCACTCTATAAAGCCAACACATACAACGTTTCCGTACAACCTTCGCATCGCCTGTTTTAATCTTCTCCCTGATCAAGTCCCACATTTTCACTCTTATCTCTGAGTGTTCAGGGAGATTTGGCGCTAATAACAAATAACAAAAAGTTGGGATAAAAAAGCATTCAAAACAGGAAGTGACGGGCTTGCACATGTGCGAGCCGAGCACACACACACACACACACACACACACACCTCAGCGGGTATTGATCGTCCCTGACCCGCCCCACCCGCATCCGCAATATGTATTAATACTGCGACCCAGCCCGCCCGACTCGCGGGTCACCCGCAGATATCCGCTGGCCAGCGGGTAGCCCGCGCAACACTACTGCTTAAACTTCTGTTGTGCCACCACACGCCCACTGCACCTTTCTTTTCCTCTCTTGTGTCTAATTAAGTGTCGTTGTTTATATTAACTAATGTTTGAAGCCAAAAGAAGTGGAAGATCTTTAATTGATAGCTTTGGGTTACACACCAAAACTCAAGAGTTTGCCATCGTTTTTTTCTTGTTATGTTTCCCATTTGGTGGAGATATTTGTGAAACCGTCGTTGTGTTTTTTGGCTCTAAAACAACTGGCATAGTTTTCCTCAAGCAAGAACAGACTGTCATCAAAATACAATAGTGCTGCTCCTTTTAGTTTTATTTTTGGAGGATTGTTTTCCCCTCAGAGTTTTTGGAATTTTAAAAAGAAAGAGAACACAAAAACAATTGCTCAATAACAAAATTATACATGTTTAAAAGCTTGTGGAAAAGAAACGGAATATTCTTAAAAACTATTTACAGAGAGAGCTTGTTTGCAGACAATGAGTCTTACACAATCTCAGGGCTGCTGTGATCATTTTTATGGTCGTAAAAAATTCTTCTGCTCGCCTCAATTACAGGGCAGAGACATCTGCTGCCTATAGAGCAACATTGAACTGTGGTAACACATCTAGTGTGTTGCAAAAAAAAAACCTCAATAAACATTTTTTTAAGTGTTTTCTAGATGCATTATTCACATTGTCTGGGGTTCTGTTCATAGATGACACTGGTGATATGGGCCTGAATGTAAAACTGGCTGATGTTCTTAGATCCAGTTTTTTGATCCCATAGATATCTCACTGGGGGGGGGGGTGTAGATGCCTCTGTCTACAAACACTCATTTCTACTCAAAATATCATCACATTTAAAGGGACAGTTCAGTATTTTTCAGATGAATGTGTTTGTCATCAGTGTCTTTACTCTGGTGCACCCACACTGACTTACCCCCCACACTGACTGTGAGCCCAGTTCTGGTCCAGTTTTGGTCAAAGCCAAAGTAGTCCCGGCAGATTTCCTGAGGTCAACAAAATAAAATATGTTTCTTCTCAAAACAGGAAGACCCCATCTGCACAGAAACACATTTGCATGAAACCAACGTACTTTCTTAACAGATTGGCCTTTTGTCAAAATGGGACCGGTCTCATGGGTACCCCAAAATGACATCTTTGAAAAACTCGTCCCAGAGTAGGAAGATCTGGATACAGTGCCATTTCCGCACCCATCTTGACGACTAAATGTGTGTGGGCGCATGCGCACTACTTCTTCTATTGTTGTCTTGTATCCAGTGGGACTGACTCACAGCGCTCATGGTGGAGTGTCATGTGAATCGCATCATTTTCAGCAGCGTTTCACCCCCATGCTGACGCGGATATTTACTGAAATGGTTCCATTTTTACGTAATATCTTTTTGACACGTTTTCAAAACTAAACCTGTATCGAACTCGTCTGGTCGTAGCCTATGTGTTCGAATGAATGATTTATTTCTATAACAAAACCGTCACGGAACAAAAACTCACACCTCATATTTGCTTGGATCTACTTTCTCTCAATAGCAATCAATGCGCATTGTCACTGCTAATTACTTTCATCAGTTGTTGGTCAGTGTTAGTGGCTGCTATGTGCAGGTGAACAGCTGTTAGCAGTGACAACGCTAGCGCATTGATCGCTATTGAGAGAAAGTAGCTCCAAGCAATTACGAGATATGAGTTTTTTTTCTGTGATGGTTTTGTTTTGTAAATAAATCACTCATTCCAACACATACTGTTTTGAGAAGAAACACATTTTATTTTGTTGACCCCAGGAAACCTGCCGGGACTACTTTGGCTTTGACCTAAACTGGACCAGAACTGGGCTCACAGGGCACTGTCGGGGGCGGAGTCAGTGTGGGTGCACCAGAGTAAAGACGCTGATGACAAACACATTTATCTGAAAAATACTGAACCATCACTTTTAAGTCTTAAATATTGTCAAATCCAAAAATATCCTTATTATTTAGTGTGAAAAACCATTTGAAGTATTTGACAAGATCTGTTGTCTAAAATGAAGTTCTTAAATCTCACTGAAAAGTTTCTCTTTGGATGATTGTCTTATTTTAAATGTAATGAGATATTTTGACTAGAAATGAGAAAAATTGATTGAGATTTATATACACGTCACAGTATATAAAGGTGCTCTACATTCATGGTCACCTGCTGAGGTCACCTGAGGGGTGATGATGAGTGACATGCACAGATGGGAAACATAGGGCTGTTAGCGCAGCAGAATGTGTAGAGGCCGGTTCTGATTAACGAAGCGCTACCGTCTGACGTCTGGTCGCCTGAGAGGACGTAGCATATGACCCAGTTAATAGGTAATATATGCACCGTCTCATTTACCCTGGGAAGATTTGAATCTGTACAGTTCACGTGTGTTGAAAAGGCCTTTCTATGTGATGTCTTGGGATTTATTGTAGCAGGTCTTTACTGGCAGTGATTCAAATACTGATGTTTATCATGTAAGAAAACACAGGCAAAGTTTCAACCATTTTTGTTTTGTTTTTGCGGAGATATGACTTTCAGAATGCCAGTTTCAGAAACATGACTGGAAAACCTAATGCTGTTTTTTCATAGCCTAGCCTAGCAGTGCTATCTCTATTCACTCCATGTATGGGTCTAGTGGTGCTTCATAGTCAGGGGAGGCGGGGCTAAAAGGTTGTCTTTCAAATCCTCTGTATGTAATAGGACGGTACTACAACCAATCAGTGTAATCTTTAGGATGACGTAGTTAGAGTGTCGGAAAATTGACGGAGGAGTCTGGAGAAAGTTAGGAATGACTAAACAAAATGGTGGATTATGGAGCTGAACGACTGTTGTCGCTTCTGTAAAAAGAATTTAAACTTTTTTGACGTTTTCTCACATTCTTCACTCATCTGTGATAAAAGGAAATCTACACCTGTTGTTGTTCTTCTTCTATGGTTGTTTGTATCAAAATTGTTGCAGAGTCACTTTGTTAGGCCCGCCCTCTGACTCTATACTTCACTGTGATTGGTCGACCAGTTTCAGGGAAATCTAGACAAAAGTTACATTGAGTGAAACTAGACTACTACGATAGAACATTAGATTTACTGACGCTAGGAGGAGCTAGCGTGGCTAGGCTACTACAATAGAACATTAGATTTACTGACGTTAGGAGGAGCTAGCGTGGCTAGGCTACTACGATAGAACATTATATTTACTGATGCTAGGACGAGCTAGCGTGGCTAGGCTAGATAAATAAAGCTGTTTGGATAAATTCAAACAACAATAACAAATGTCTTGTTTATTAAATTAAATGTTCTAAAACTACATGATATGGTGGACCTTAAAACTCTTATTTAATGTATAAAGCTCATGACCTCATGCTTCCCTACAGTTTATAACAGATGTTTCAACTGAGAATTAGTGACTATAACTGAAGGGGAACTGAAATTTATAGGAAAATGAAGTGTAGAAATAATTCAAACATCTGTGGAATAATCTGGATCAGAATCTAAAAAAAGTCATCTTCAATTTGTGTATTTAAAAGAATGAATAAAACTAGTATAATAACAAAATATAGAATATTATCTGAATAAGTGAATATTTAGTTATAAGGTAAAAGAAAAGGTGAATGAGTCTTATATTGGAATAAAACTATCATGTTTAGGATGTACCTATGTATATATCTATTCATTGTTTATGTAGTTGATTTGTAGTAAAGTGAATGGACTTTATACATTAACTACTTTACTAGTTTTTATAGTTGATCATATTAGTTTGTATGAGGTGAATTATAAATAATGTTTCTATAAATGGTTATAGATGTTTTGTGGTCATGATAAATGGACATAAAAAGTATATAGTGTGTTAATGAAGTATCTGTTGGATTTTAGTTTGTAAAAGGGGGTGGAGTTTATGAGTTTAACTTCTTCCCATTCTTTTTCGAGTACAAGAAAAATCTTTTTTTTTTGTTCCATCGTTTTCACTGATGTTTTGATGATTATTGTGTGATCAAAATAAAACTCAACTGAACTGAAATTAATTAGTTCAGAATTTGGATTGATAACAGTTTTTGGATAATAGCTCATCAAAGAATGTGCATTAAATCTGCTCATTTATTCAACACAGTATCAGGAATAATAGATTTATCAATAATAGATTTTTAAATATTGATTTCCAGGTAACAAAAACATTCTCTGCTACAATCAATATCAGTATATTTTTTCTGAGTTTTTAAGTATTGGTGCTTTAAAGACTCAACCTCACTTGTACACCTAAGTCTTATAATAGCAGTAAAAAGCCTTTGTGAATATTTTCAATAAGAAAAGAAGGATCAACATAGGTGAAATAAGACAAAATAATAATACTCAGAGTGGATTTTTACTTAGTATTATGATTTAGAAATATAATTTCCTCTGTGTTTTTGTTCAAAAAATGACATTTTACATTTTCTTCTTGTCATCTCTGTAGGAAATGACTATACCCTGGTGTCTTAAGAGGGCTGAGTTGGTATTCAAATGTGTTAAAGGTAAGTTCTAAAGCCAGTAATGAAAGGTCTGGCTATTGATAAGCATTTGTAAAGAGCCATTATGCTTTTACCTAGAACTTCATTATTAGAAGAACAATGAAAATCTCCATCAGTGTGTCTCAGTTTTTCCCTGTCAACGTATTATAATGCACTGCACACCAAAGATTTATTAAAGCCACAATAAAGAGGCTGAACTTTTACTTCCTTTTGATCAGTGGAACAATTGGTCTCCATTTTCTTGGGTTTGATACGACGTATTCTGGGAAATGTTGGAAATCGCTGGCCACAGTAAAGTAAACCCTTGGATAAACACGTGATGGATTGATTTTATTTTTGTGTCAACAAGGTTAGTTCCAGAGGTGGTCAAAGTACTCACATTCTGTATGTAAGTAGAAGTACAGTTACTGGTGTGGGGAAAAAGTAGAAGTACTGATTCAACTCCTTTACTGAAGTAAAAGTAAAAAAAGTACAACTTCTCAATTGTAATGAAGTAAAAAGTAAATCTGCATGTTTTTTTTTTTGCGATGGATGAAATATTACTTAAGCAGGAAAAACCAGAAAAATGTAAAAAAACAAAATATCCAAAAATAAAGCTTTTAATAGTGAACTAGTGTGTAAATGATGTGTTTGATTGGGTCATGGTACTCAGTTTAGTGGGAATGGGCAGGACATTTAGGAACAATTTAAAAGTCATAAATAGGAAATAAAAAAGAAGCATAATTATGAAATTAAAAATATCAAAATGTCTAAATTATAAGATAAAAAGTCCAAATTATAATATAATAAGTCACAATTTCTGATTTATGACTTATTTTTGTACTGTCACATTTGTCTCGTTTGAAAAAAGTAATGAGTCTATTCTGAGAATAGTACAAATATTTATATAAAAATGTAGGGAGTAAAAGTAAAAAGGTGCCAGAAAAATAAATAGTCAAGTAAAGTCCAGATACCTCAAAACTATATTTAAATACAGTAAAGGAAGTACTTGTACTTAGTTACTTCCACCTCTGTTTAGTTCAGAGGTGTCAAACTGAGTGCTTTGCAGTGCGGCGGGTGACACAGTCATCTGGCCGTTTGTGGAGGTGGGTGATGTTAATGTCATCACCCACCTCCCGGGGGCCAAATCTGACCCACCTAAGGGTCCAATCTGGCCCTTTGGATGAATTTATGAAATGCAAAAATTACACTAAGATATAAATCATTTAAATTCATGGTCCACATTCACACCAATTCAATCTCATAATAACCCATAAATAATCACAAGTTAAAAAAAAATCTCTGTATTTAGTGCATTTAGTGACACTAAAACACAGTATAATCTCACAAAAAAATCTGAACAAATTTGAAAAATTGGAAATGTTTTGAGAGAAGTAGGTACTATTTTAATAATAATCCACTTGTTACTAAATATTTAGTGTATCTGTAGATCCAGTGTGATCTGTAAGTTAGAAATAATACACTTAAAGCCTAATATTGTTTGTTTTCATAATGTAATTTGACTTTAAAACGGAGAGAAAAGTTTGGAGTTGACATTATTTCTATATTATGTTTTGGGTGTTTTTACTGGTCTGGTCCACTTCACATCAAATTTAACTGAATGTGGCCCCTGGACTAAAATGAGTTTGACACCCCTGGTTTAGTTCATTCATGGTTTGAAATCTGGTTCATTTCCAGGATTCATGATGGAGATGGCTTCATGGGATGGAGGTATCTCACGTACAGTCCAGTTTCTAGTGCCAAAGGTAAGATCTAAATGAAGGCCTTTAAATGTAGGTGTGCATCTTATAGCTAAAGGCCACACAACCTTTGTTGGACTAACTGCGTGCTACACATGTACACACTTAATTCACAAGAAATACACTTTTAAGGCATGTACACAGTATCACCAAAGGCACACCTGGCCTTGAGTACATACCTTTGCAAGCAGATGTGAGTGCGTTTGAAAAGCTCAACATAAATAATGGATTATAGAGCTTTAGGCTGTGCCGTTCTGTAAACACTACTGTGATAAAAGGACGCTCAGAGACTCATCCACATGCGGTAAAACTGATAAGAAATGGGATTACATTCAGCTTTTCAACACCAAGACAACATCTTTAACTGAGGCGGAAGTCCATGTATAAGTTTATGTCTAAATGAACACTCCTAATACGCCTGCCAGACATGACTTTACATTTAAAGAAAGGGAATTAGAGCATGACCGTGCATCGTAATTACAGTAATCTTGCCCAACATTGGTTAGAGGAGATTAATGTAATCAACTTGTGTGTGTGTGTGTGTGTGTGTGTGTAGAGACATATCATGCTTTAACTCAATGAATACTGTAGATATCACCATGAAATTACATGGACATATAAATATAGCTAATGGGCATCAGATGCAATGATCTATTTGAGTAAAGGTCAAAGGTCAACGTCACAATTAACTAAAAGGTCAAAATCACATTATGGGTTTTAACTCAACAACAGAGGGTCACAGAACTTTCAGATTGGTACCAAACGATGTGGAATGAAGATTTGTACAATTGTCATACTTGGTGTTTTTACCTACGACCAATAGTTTTTGAGATCTCTGGAGGTCAAAGGTGATATGTGGCCAAATTAACTTGTGTAACACTGTTTGTGTCAAACATAGACATATCACGCTATAACTTAATCTTAATTCTGTATTGTTTGGTACCAATCTGAAAGTTCTGTGACCCTCTGTTGTTGAGTTATAACCCATAATGTGATTTTGACCTTTTAGTTAATTGTGATGTTGACCTTTGACCTTTACTCAAATGGATCATTACATCTGATGCACATTACTTATATGTATATGTCCATGTAATTTCATGGTGATATATCAAGTATTCATTCAGGTATAGCATGATATGTCTCTGTGGACACACACACACACACACACACACAAGGTGTTTACAATAATCACACCAAACCAATGTTGGGTGAGATTAAGAACGAAATTAACAATATTGAAAAAAAGTCAAGGTCGCATTTAGAATAAAGGTCAAAATCACATTATTTCATTATTTATTCAAGAACAGGTTGTCATAGAAACGGGAGATTGGCACAAAATAGGGGCAGGATTAGACATTCTGTGAATACTAGTTTATTGTCTTGATGTTTAAGTTGAGCTGTGATTGTGCAACTATGATTATTTTTTTAATGTAGGGCTTAGTGTGATGTTGTATACATTCTTTTTCTGTGGATTGCCAGTAACACAGTAGTCTATAGTACGCCTTAACGTTGACATGTTAAGATGATAAAACCAGCGGCATCAAAAGACTCCCGACTGTATCAGCTTCCTGTCAACTACATGCTCAGACACTATTGAAAATAGCACTCCTGGGATGACATTGTTTCCTCCGCTTCACAGAAACACTGCGGCTAAATATATGCCGCGTGTTTGTGTGCGGCGCTTGAGCGTTGCGTGCGTGACTGTGTTTGCACTTAAAGATTAATACTTAACATTCTTATTTGACGGGTGCCGATACTTAGGACTGACACGGTATGGTTTCCTTTAAAGTCACAGCTGCTGGAGCTCACAACATTTCAGCATCTTGACTACTGTTCCCTGGGGAAAAAGACTGTGTGATGAACTGTGTGAACTAAAGGGCACCGCTGGGGCTGTTAACGCCGTGCTGTACACAAACACTACACATGGATTTTTGATTTCATTTGGGCGCCGCTTCACTTTAGTCGTCACCGTGTGCACACACACACACACACACACACACACACAACTAGATCACACTGAGAACACAGACCTCCACGAAGTCTGCCAAGGTTTGGATCTGGATGATTCTGCTTAAAACGTCTGAAAAATCCTTCTGAATTAAAATAACTGTTTGGAGTAAAGATAAAAGAATGGGCTCTATGGTTGGTAACGGTAACACACTCACTTTTGCTGTTAACTGGAATGAATGGATGAATTTATTTCCGAACGTGTGTGTGTGTGTGTGTTTCTGTGTGTATGTGTGTGTGTGTGTGTGTGTGTGTGTGTGTGTTTCTGTGTGTATGTGTGTGTGTTTGTTTCTGTGTGTGTGTGTGTGTGTGTGTGTGTGTGTGTGTGTGTGTTTCTGTGTGTGTGTGTGTGTGTAAGATAAACTTTATTGATCCCACAGTGGGGAAAGTTCACTGTTACAGCAGCTCCAGAAAAAAGACAAAAAAGACAGTGCAAAAACACAGTGAACACTATGTACATTATATATATATATATATATATATATATATATATATATATATATATATATATATATAATTAAATGTATGTTCATACCAAAGAAAGAAATAATGATATAAACCAAAATAACCGACCAAACTAGATCAGTCAGAGTGCAGACCTCAGACCAAACAAAGGTAAAACAGAACCTCCTTCGTGGAGGTAACAAGCTTTTGTTGTTGTCGCAGGAATGTTGCTCACTAATCCTTGCCGTGTTTCTCTTTGCATTGACAGAGTATTTCAGAGGAGATGTTCTACCAGCTGAGCAACATGCTGCCTCAGATCTTCCGCGTCTCCTCCACCTTAACACTCACCTCAAAGCACTGACGCAGACAGATGCACACCGTGGCGTTTTTCAAGGCGGTCGGACGAGCGGGTGACAGCTGTGACAAGTCGTGTGTCTTTTGGTTATGTTTTTTACAACATTCTGGAGGAAAAAAAAAAAAGAAGAAAAAAAACAACCCAGAAGCTGAGGATTTAGGGAATGTGGATCTTGTCAAGAAGCAAGAAACAAATCCACATCATATGGATAAAATGGGGGTAAAAATGTTACTGCGGCATTATAGCACTGATGATAGAAGTACCATGAAGTTAAAGCTAGGGTAGGAGATCTGAGAAAATGGTTCCTGTAAATTATATTTTGAAAGTATCCATACCCGTGCCTCTTCGTCAGCCCACCCCTCGAAAACCACGCCTTCAAAAATACATGAACGCTCTGCTGTCTGGAGCGATCACCAGAACTCAACGTCTATTATCATCCTAAATAACAAAACAATAATAACAGTTTATGTCACATGAAGCTTAACTAACAAAAGGTTTAGAAGCATGAAATAAACACCATGGAATAACTAAAGGATAAGGACAATAGTTACACACGCTGTTATAACTGACACAAACCTTCTGGAACATTCTGTTTGGTCGATATCTGACATCTTCTCACTGACAGGATGAAAACCATTACCCATAAACCATTTAGTATGTCCAAATATTCTAGAGCGGTATCATCTTAACTATCCAGCAGAAACATGTCCACCTTATCGTGGGTTTGGAGCCATTTTCCTTTTTCAGTTGATTCCAGTGTTGGAAAGTCGTAGCCATTCCCACCCTTGTCCTGTTCTGTTCTTTCTTTTCAAACCAAATTTGTCTTTGGTTTTTCTGCTGGTGTTCTGTCAAAATGAGCTACCAGCAGCCAAACCTGACAATAATCTGTAAAAATTCACATTATTCTATCAAAATTACTTTGCATTTGGAAACGTTATTATTATTGTTATCATATAATGCTTCCATTATAGGTAGACTAGACTTTTTACTATTTTATTTTTCTAATATTATATTTACATTTAGTTACTCAAAAGGTAGTCTGATGTTTGCGTCCGTTGAAGTAACATGAACAACACCCAGACAACTCATGTGGATAACGTTCATATCATCCAAAACTGACTTGAAACTTACTAATGCCAATATCCAATCTATCATACACATGTGATTGATTATGTGATTATTGGTCAAAGGCACGATGAAATAAATATACTTTCAAAGTATTACTGACGTCCAGCGTCCAAGTCAACAGCACATCTGGCTGAGGATGAATGAACTGACGCACATGCACATGCACATGCACATGCACATGCACATGCACATGCACATGCACATGCACATGCTCAGAAGCGCTTGGGAGCCCAATGTGCCTGAATTTGACAGAACACCGGATGCCGTCTTTTCTACCATAGCTGTTTATGTGAACACGCAGAAGGGGGAGGGAGGGGTGGGACTGATATTAGATGGATGTATCAGCTAATCAATCAGTGTAAAGATGATCAGTCCAATGATTGGCCAGAGTTTTCCTCTGGTTCCACCCTCTAGACTGGACTAAAACATTTTAGGTTTTTACAAACGTTCTATTTCAGTTTGTTCGTGAAGAGGTTTTCAAGCAATATGGTAAAAAATGTTCCAAAAAAAGATCTCCCGCCCCACCTTTAATGAGCCTGATTTTTTAAAATTTTTTATTATTATTATTATTATTTAGTTATTTTCGTTGCAAATGTCTCACTTCTTACACTGGAAAAAAGGACTTGTATTCAGTGACTTTACCAAAGCAGCTGCTGCAATTCTCATTTGAAGCCTCCAGGGTGCGGTTCTGGTGACAGGGTTTTATGACATCATGACATCAGCTGCCAGCGCTCAAGTATTCAACTGTCTCTGGAAGCTGTGATCTTTAATTCACCACATATTTAGGCTGCAGCAGTTTTGGTGAAGTCATTTCAATTGGCATCAGTGTAGGAATTTGTCGCCTGCTAAGCAGCAATGTAAAAACACGTGTCGTTTACTGAAGCACTGAGGTTCCATGGACGCAGGAGGTTGATGAGTTTCTCTAACAACACTCATAAATAGGATTTTGCCCAGTATCTTAACTCCAGCTTGTTATAACTAGCTCGTATATAAATGTACGAACTGTTAATTAAAAACACAACATAGCTCAGCTGTTGTATCATTTTGGATTTTAGCAGATGTTCATGAATCAGCTACAGTGGATGGACACAGACCTGAGAGATCATCAATGTAACCTCATAGGTAATTGGCTTCATATTTAGACGCTGTATCACATGAACTTGGCTCTTTTAGTCCTAAAGACAAATGGCATTGCAGCTGAGATGAGCAATATTCAAGCGTTTCCATACTGCATTGCAGTGAGTCGTATTGAAGATGAGTGTTGGTGTGTGTGTGTGTGTGTGTGCACGTGTGCGGTCCCTCCCCTCCACCTCTGTAACAGCAGATGGCACTGTTCCTGTAGACCAGGGGTGCTCATTCCTCGTCCTCCAGAGCTACTGTCCTGCATGTTTTAGATGTTTCCCTCTTCCATCACACCTGACGGTCATTATCAGTCTTCTGCAGAACTCGATGAGAGGTTTATCATTTGAATCAGGTGGGTTAGAAAAGGGACCCATCCAAAACATGCAGGACAGTAGCTCTGCAGGACCAGGACTGAGCACCCCTGCTATAGACAAATATGGAAAAGACCAGGAGTGCCAAAGTCTTGTCCTGGAGGGCCAGTGTCCTGCATGTTTTAGATTATTTCCCTTTTTTCCACATGATTCAGTTTAACCCTGAACACAAATGGAACAAAATAAAAGAAAAAATAACATGGTTAAAAAAAAAAAGAAGTGAAGTAAAATAAACAAGGCAGTCAGACACGGCAGACCTCCACCAAGGCTTCACATGTGATGTGATGGAGCCATAGGTGTTGACCCATCTGATGTCTGAGGGTTAGGGGTCAAAGGTTAGGGTTATAGGTGTTGACCCATCTGATGTCTGAGGGTTAGGGGTCAAAGGTTAGGGTTATAGGTGTTGACCCATCTGATGTCTGAGGATTAGGGGTCAAAGGTTAGGGTTATAGATGTTGACCCATCTGATGTCTGAGGGTTAGGGGTCAAAGGTCAGACCATGTGAATGAAAAAATCTGAGATATTACCACTGATGTGTTTTAGCTTTTGACCTTAAGTGTGACCTTGACCTTTGACCTTCATTACTCATAATCTAATGGGGTCTTTCTTGACCCATTATCTATCATTCCTGAAAGTTTCATCAAAATCCGTTCAGAACTTTGTGTGTAATCCTGCTGACAGACAGACAGACAGACCTGAATGTAATACCTCCTTGGTGAAGGTAATAATGCAATTAAAAACAAAATGAATAAAAACTAACAAATATTTACAAAATTATAAATAAGATGGAAACATTTGCAATTTTTTTAATGAAAAAATAAAAACCCTAATGGATGTTGTAAATATTCAGAAAAGCATTCAACCATTTTCCTTTTATTTAAATAAAAATAAATGTTTTTACTGAGTTATGTTCATGGAAAAACTGAAAATGTGAAAGGACGCCACATATATCTGGGTTGTTTTAGGACAAGTGATCAAGTCATACTGATCATTTCTGGGTTGTTTTCTTTGGTTTTTTACATTACATTTCTATGGACGGTGTCACAGTGGTACAGTAGTTAACACTGGTGGTGCAGTAGTTAACACTGGTGGTGCAGTAGTTAACACTGGTGGTGCAGTAGTTAACACTGGTGGTGCAGTAGTTAACACTGGTGGTGCAGTAGTTAACACTGGTGGTGCAGTAGTTAACACTGGTGGTGCAGTAGTTAACACTGGTGGTGCAGTAGTTAACACTGGTGGTGCAGTAGTTAACACTGGTGGTGCAGTAGTTAACACTGGTGGTGCAGTAGTTAACACTGGTGGTGCAGTAGTTAACACTGGTGGTGCAGTAGTTAACACTGGTGGTGCAGTAGTTAACACTGGTGGCGCAGTAGTTAACACTGGTGCCTCACAGACAGAAGGTTGTTGGTTCTATTCCCACACCAGACCTTTCTGTGTGGAGTTTACATGTTCTCCTCATGTCTGCGTGGGTTTTCTCCAGGTACTCTGGCTCCTCCCACCATTCAAACACATGCACTGATAGGTTAACTAGTTAACTGGTTAACTAGTTATGTGACAGTGATTGTTTGTTTATATATGTTCAGTCCTGAGATGAACTGGAGACTCATACAGGGCGACCTCTGACCCCACCTTCACCCATTGGAGCCGGATTAGACCCCCAGTGACCCTAGTGACGATAAAGTGGGTTCAGATGAACATTTCTATGGAAGACGGTGCTATAGTTATCACAATAACTATCCTCAATTATACTATAATGATAGCCACTAATTATACTTATCATGGTATATATACATATATACTGTATATATATATATATATATATATATATATATATATATATATATATATGAAGAGTTCATTTGCAAAAACAGATAACTCCATTTTTCTTTTTTTTCCACAAAATGTCATTTTTTACTCTACATTCCACAGATAATACTGATTTATTTGATATATTATTTATTTCATTTGGTAAGAGCCACTAAATTGAATAAATAATATATCAAATCAATGAGTATTACCTGGAATGTAGAGTAAAAAATGCAATTTTCTGAAAAAAAAAAGAAAAATGGAGTTATCTGTTTTTGCAAATGAACTCTTCATATATATATATATATATATATATATATATATATATATATATATTCACCTTGTAGACTGGACTAAAACATTAATTATTTTTGGTAAACATTCTTTTTCAGTGCTCTGGGATCATGAAGCGGTTTTCAAACAATATGGTAAAAAAAAAAAGTTGTAAAAAAGATCTCCCACCCCAGCTTTAATATTTTAACTGAATCATGGGGAAGAGGGAAATGTCCAAACCATGCAGGACTAGAGTTTGACACCTGTGACATAGACTGAGGCACTTCTGTTGGAACTTATTTTAATTTACATTTCACATGAATAATAAATTCTCCTGCATCTCTATTAAAACTCTACCTGTTCTCATCATCACATCTCATATTGTAAATGTTTGTCAAATGTTGTTTTTTTACTTCTTTATGTTTCTTTCCATGTTTGTGTTTTAATTAAACACTTTTTGATGGTAACACATGATGAAAGCTGTAGTTTCATATTTTGGATGATGACATTTTTGTTATCCCTTCTGCCAACAGTGATGCTTCTCCACAGGCATTTGGTTCCATGTTTTATTTACTGTTGATGGTTTATCCACAGGCACATCATCTTTTTGAAGTTAATAATCCATGTCATTCATCGGAATTACATTCCTGCACATGTAATGATGGCCTGTGAGCCATTTCAGTCAGACTCAAATCAATTCAGCTCTTCTGAAGGTTTGCCACAGTCTGACTTCAGTAGTGGTATTAGGATAATTAAAAGAGCTGAGAGGCTAGCAATTAAAGCGAGTCGCCCTTTAGTCTTTTTTTAATATAAACAAGATGGCAAACGGCCACAGAATAGTTGTGAGATTTTTTTTTAATGGTTTCATGTTGAAACCTGCGACTGTTTATATCACTGACATGCTGAGCACCCACTGAACTGTAAGAAAATGTATTGCTGAGTGTTTAGCATTCTTAACATTATAGTCCTAGTGGCCTGGAGTGTTGGGTTTCCATGGGTAAGAAAGTCCAAGCTGCTAATTCAGCACCAGAGTCAGTGCACCACACATGTTCAAACATTTACAACCCTGGTGTGAAGCACTCCTTCATTTCTAATGCGAGGCATCTCTTCACATATAGAATAGATACAAGGTTCGTACGTTTTGAAAAAAAAAAAAAAAAACCTGGAAAAGTTTTGGAATTTGAAAAATGCCTAATTCCAGGCCTGGAAAAGTTTGGGAAATGTAAAAAGACCCAGAAAGTTTTGGAATTTATTTATTTATTTTTTTACACAACACAATACTGTGTAATTAATAATAAAAATCAAGTATTCAGAGAATGCCTAATCTTTCCCCTATTTTGTGCCAATGTCAAGTTCTTGAATTAGAGCCAATAATGTGATTTTGACCTTTCTGCTAAATGCAACCTTGACCTTTGACCTTTTGCAATATTGATAATTTCGTTATATGTATATATGCATCAGTGTGTGTAATATTATGATAATATATCCAGTATTGATTAAGTTATTTTCTTCAATAGGTCATTCATAAAATAATCTAGTTGAGTGATTCAAATTAAATTAAAATAATCCTATCCAATTTAAATTGGTTCACTCAACTAGATTTTTTATGTGTGACCATAAAAAGTCAAAATGATTAGATAAAAAGTCAAAATGATTAGATAAAAAGTCAAAATGATTAGATAAAAAGTCAAAATTATGAGAAAAAGTAAAAATGATGAGATAAAAAGTCAAAATGATGAGATAAAAAGTCAAAATGATGAGAAAAAAAGTAAAAATGATGAAATAAAAAGTAAAAATGATGAAATAAAAAGTAAAAACGATGAGATAAAAAGTAAAAATGATGAGAAAAAATGTCAAAATTGAAGTTTTTTTTAAAGTTGATTCAATGTTTTAGTTTTTCAGTGTAGAGAAAAGCACCTGCTGTAATCTTGTTTTGACAGCAGTGAAACATAAGGGCACGTCTTCAGTCCAATATAAGGTGAAGAACATTTTAGAAGGGGATGTACAGGCACAGAAACCTGAACTGGGGAAAGGTATTTGCAGCATGTGATAGTCCATAAATCTATCTTAAAGGAAATAGTGTACCTAGACACTCCATGTACAATTAAATTATTATTGAATTCAAACAAACATTCATTCAGTTTGTGTTCATTATTGATCAGTGGGAGGAAAGGAAAAGGTGTGAAGCACTCACAGCTATGCACTGTTTTTATATACTCACATGAACTGATCATTTACTCTTAACATAAACAGCTGCAAGTAGGAGACGTTTGAAAAGAAAGTTTTCAGCCCAGTTTTACTCGTACACAGAAGAATTACTCTGTGATAATTGATTTCATTGGAATGCACCTCACTGATTTAACTTGACAAGTCATGGGAATGAAGACGCCAGTACTGAGCGGATGACAATGTCCTGATATGGAAAAGCAGAGGTGGAAGTAACCAAGTACAAGTACTGCCTTTAATGTACTTTAGTAGGTATCTGTACTTTACATGAATATTTATTTTTCTGGCACCTTTTTACTTTTATTCCCTACATTTTTGACTAAATATTTGTACTTTATACTCTTTACATTTATATAAATATTTGTACTTTATACTCTTTACATTTATATAAATATATGTACTTTATACTCTTTACATTTATATAAATATATGTACTTTATACTTTTTACATTTATATAAATATTTGTACTTTATACTCTTTACATTTATATAAATATATGTACTTTATACTTTTTACATTTATATAAATATATGTACTTTATACTCTTTACATTTATATAAATATATGTACTTTATACTTTTTACATTTATATAAATATTTGTACTTTATACTCTTTACATTTATATAAATATATGTACTTTATACTTTTTACATTTATATAAATATATGTACTTTATACTCTTTACATTTATATAAATATATGTACTTTATACTCTTTACATTTATATAAATATATGTACTTTATACTCTTTACATTTATATAAATATATGTACTTTATACTCTTTACATTTATATAAATATATGTACTTTATACTCTTTACATTTATATAAATATTTGTACTTTATACTCTTTACATTTATATAAATATTTGTACTTTATACTCTTTACATTTATATAAATATATGTACTTTATACTCTTTACATTTATATAAATATCTGTACTTTATACTCTTTACATTTATATAAATATCTGTACTTTATACTTTTTACATTCTCAGAATAGACTCATTACTTTTTCAAACTAAACAAATGTGACAGTATGAAAAATAAATTACAAATTGTGACTTACTATATAATCTTCCTCTGAATTTTGCCTTTTTTTCATAATTTTGACTTTTAAAAAAAAATTAATTTAACTTTTTATCTCATAATTCATACATAAGAGTTTTTTTTCCTCATAATTTAAATGTTTTTATCTCATTATTTAGATTTATTTTTTTTATTTCATAATTATGCTTTTTAAAAATACATCTTCTATTCATGACTCTTGACTTTGTTCTATATTTCCTGTCCATACCCATCAAACAGAGTAATGACTGACATGCCTACACACTAACTCACTTTATTATTATTTTTTATTTGTTTTTTTCTTGGTTAAATATTATTTCATCTTTTGCCAAAAAATGCAATTTTCCTTTTTTTCTTCATTATTGAGAAGTTGTACTTTTTTTAAATTGCACTTTAGTAAAGGAGTTGAATCAGTACTTCTACTTTTACCAGAATATTTTTTCACAGTAGCTGTACTTCTACTTAAGTACAGAATGTGAGTACTTTTACCATCTCTGTTTGTTTCCTTCTGCACCTTCTCATCTTCTATCACTACTTTACTTTACTCACACAGTAAAAATATTTGATTTATATATTTTATATACTTTTACACTTTATACTTATTCTGTGTTCACCTCTTTAAAATTATATTACATTTAATAGCAAGATGAGAGAAACGGCATCTTAATTATTATCTGTGATTACTATGATGATTTTATCCCGCTAACGTCACGACCAACTTTACCGGAACTTGATTAATTTTTTTCAAAATAAAAGCATTCCCGTTAATACATTTTGTATGTAGTTCGCTTCAAAAACATTTCTCAAAATGACAGATTCACTTCTCATACCCAACTGTTTTTTTCATTTACGTTATTATTATTATTATTATTATTATTATTATTATTATTATTATTATTATTATTATTATTATTATTATTATTATTATTATTATTATTTTATTTTATTTTTTAAATCTTACACTGTTTTTTCCACCGGAGGTTTTTAAACAGTTACATATGAGACATGTCGTTTACGTCCAATATATTTACCTTTATTTAAACTCGGAAATATATTGAGGAAAAGTAACCTCATTTTTAATATTACCGAGATAAAGCAAACATATTTGCCAATACCATATAAGAATCACAAATAAATAAAGAGACAAAGCAAAAATATTTGAATATTTGATGCACATTTCAGAAATACCAAAAAGTAAAAGCGGGAAAGATAAGTAAAAAAACCAAACCTAATAGTTAATATTTATCTAGTTTAAAACGGATCTGCCGAATATTAAACACGTATGGGTTGAAAACAGGTAATGCCATATCAGAATTACAAAAAAAGAATAAAAAAGTGATTAAGGCGAATTTTTCCGTGCTTTTATTTTTGGACTGGCGAGCGGAAGTAGTGTGCGAGCTCGCGCTGCGCTGACGGCGGCTGTCGTAGTCTGACTGAAGCTGCTTCAGCACAAGTTGAACAACAGCGGTGCGTTGAGAGCTGAGCAAGTAGCTGCACGGATTCCCCGGGGCTGCAGATAACTTGATGTGAAGTTTGCACTCACAAGGTAAGCCCTGCGCTTCGTAAAGACACCACGGACATTGTCTGGTATTGTTTGGACTTCCAGTAACTTTTGTGTTAGCTAAAACTTATTGATTGCGCGTGCCGACTTGAGATGGTTGACCGCGTCGAAACCGCAGACAAAACGGCTTTAAAATCTCTCACCCGCACCGAAAAAGCCCGGTTCGTGTGGGGAAATAAGTCCTTAAAAAGCAGGAATGTTGACTATCACGAAGACGAAAACGAGAGTGAGAGCTCGTGTTTGTTTGGAGGCTGCGGCTTTAATGTGTGTGTGTGTGTGTGTGTGTGTGTGTGTGTGTGTGCGTGTGTGTGTGTGTGTGTGTGGCTAACAAGCGTGGTGCTTTCTGGAAGTTTTTTCCCTCTGCGTCGCTGACTGACTGCAGGCTTTTTACCCACAGGCTCCCGCACACTCATGTCCTGCCAAGTGCCATGGTGGTAATCATTGTACGGGTATATTGTGCTGCCCATGTGTCCCTCCCTGTCCACACTAAACCACTGCCTGCCTCTGATTCATTGGAACGTAAACATTTGGCGCTGGCTTGGCGAGTCCCCCGCTGCTTTGACACATGGATATATGGGGGAGGAGGCGTTTAAGGACACCCTGGAAAAGGGGGAAAAGTTGAGCTCAACCTGTGGTAACTCATGTTTGTGCTGATGAAAAACAGCTTATGTCAGGGCAGGGCATCAAATGGATTTTTTTTTAGTTCACGAGCCACATACTGCCCCGTATGAGTTTAAGTCATAAATAAAATCACATCAGAAAATATGCCTTTGTTTTAGTGTGAAAGAAATAATCCTATCTATCTATCTATCTATCTATCTATCTATCTATCTATCTATCTATCTATCTATCTATCTATCTATCTATCTATCTATCTATCTATCTATCTATCTAGTCAAATTAATTTTAGTTAAGGAGCCATGTATGCAGTAAATTTTGCAGTGTTAAATCAACAGAGTTGACTTAATCTTCTTCTATAGTGTATTTGGTTCCATCGTCTCCGAATTAACATTGCGAAATTTACAGTGTATGATTTCAAGTCATGTGATTGTCTTTTTTTTTTTGAGGGGGTCTCGATGTTGGTCTAAAATTGTGCTCATAATGGTCTAAAAAGGTATAAAATTTAAGTTGGTGATTCTTACAAGAACCCTCTATCTATTGATCTATGTCGTTATTATAGAATACCAAGATGATTTCAAGTCATAAATAATGTCTCCATGTTTTATTGTGAAGTAAAATTTTATTAACACTAAGTATTTGATAACACCAGGTGGTTTTAGTTCAGGCAGGGGTCCCGTACAGCCTAATAGGATCAATTTAAATAACGGCATAATAACACCTAAATTATGTAAACTCTGAAAGTTCCCCGAGGTTTTATTGTGAAAAAGTAAAAATACAAATACCTGATTATGTTATTGCTGACCAGGTATGTCAAAGTCATTTTAGTTCAGGGTTCCCATACAGCACGATATGATCTGAAGACATAAATAATATCAACTCTGAAAAGGTCCATATGTTTTAGTTTGAAAAACTAGAAAAATGACAAGTATTTGATAATGTTATTATTGTACACCAGGCATGTCAAACCCATTAGAGTTCAGGGGTCCCATAATATATATATAATTTATATTATATAAATAATACCAACTCTGTAAATGTCCCTGTTTTACTGTGAAAATGTTTTATTGTTTATGTTACTACCGTGGACCATGTATGTCAAACCTACTTTAGTTCAGGAGCCACATACTACCAAATGTGATTTAAATCATTTTTTCTGTGTTTTAGTTTGAAAAAGTAAAATAACATTAGAAAAATTAAGTATTTAACAGTGTTATTATTTCAGACCAAGTGTGTCAAATCCCTTTTAGCTCAGGGGCCCAATATGATCTCAAGTCAAATAACAGCAGAATAACTCCTAAATAATGTAAACTCTGAAACTTTCACCATGTTTTAGTGTGAAAAAGTAAAATTACACTAGAAAAATGACAAGTATTTGGTTATATTATTGTAGAGCAGGTGTGTCAAACCCATTAGAGTTCAGGAGCCACATGAAGTCCAGTATGATCTCATGTCAAATAACTGCATAATAACTCCTAAATGAAGTCAACTGTGACATTTTTTTTCTACGTTTTAGTGTGAAAAACTAAAGTTACACTTGAAAAATGACAAGGATTTGATTGTGTTTTTATTAGTAGACAAAGGTATTGTTAAAGTTATTTTAGTTCAGGAGCAACATACAGCCCAATATGACAACAAACCCTAAATAATGTCAACTCCAAAAAATGGCCACAATGTTTTAGTGTAAAAACTAAAATTACATTAGAAAAATTACAAGTATTTGTTATTGTTGACCAGGAGTTTCAACCCCATTTTATCTCTAATATGATCTGAAGTCAAATAACAGCAGAATAACTCCTAAATAATGAACGTTTCAACATGTTTTAGTGTGAAAAGGTAAAATTAATTACAATTACATGCATATGATAAAACCAGGTGTGTCTAATTCTTTTTAATTCAGGTGGTCAAAGGTGGAGGTCAAAGGTGACATGTGGTAAAATTAACTTATATGTCAAACATAGACATATGACGCTATAACTTAATCAATACTGGATATATAATCATAATATTACACACACTGACGCATATATACATATAACGAAATTATCACTATTGCAAAAGGTCAAAGGTCAAGATCGCATTTAGCAGAAAGGTCAAAATCACATTATTGGCTCTAATTCAAGAACAGGTTGTCATAGAAACTGGAGATTGACACAAAATAGGGGCGGAGTTAGACATCCTCTGAATACTAGTTTATCTTATTTTACTTTCCTTCCACTTTTTTTTGTTAAATTCTTCTGTTATGATTGTTTACAGACATCTACCGCTACAGATTTCCTTCTACGTATTTATTTAGTCGGCAGATGAAGACAATGAGGATCAGGAAGCTGATGATATATTATTATCTCTCAGTAAAGTTTTAGAAACACAACATTTGATGACTGAACATGTCGTCTATTCTCACTTTCCCCTGGAGCAGTTGCTCAAGAGCACATCAATAGTAGCTGGTGACGTTGAATATTTGAGTCAGAAATGTTTGAGCCATTTGACATCATTTCCTTTTGCTGTTGTTGCTCATGTATCGTCTCTTCCTCCTTTTTTTCTGTGACTCATTGGAAACATGCCTTCTCTTGTTTTGTTTTTTCCTTTTTTAAATGACTAACTTTTCTTGTGACGGCACCAGTGACAGTGTTACTTGAAGATCTTTTGATTAATTCTTAATGCAGTATTGCTCCGAGTCTTTGAGCTCCTTTTTCTGTCACTCTTTTTAAGTGTTAATTAAATGACCTGTTTACACTGTAGGAGACTGTGGCCCAACTCTAACATTTTGTTTCTATTTGACCTTTATATGACCCCTTTGAACCACACTAATCCACATTTTTATTTATTTATAAATCCAACCCAGGCTACTTTCATACATGGTATTAAATCTGATACATATCTGATATTTACGTCCACCAACGAATGTTTTCATTAGTTTGTCTCTCAGCAACATTACTCAAAAAGTTATGGATGGATTTTGATAGTCATTTATATTTGTATTTTTTTTTTTTGCGTTATTTTTGTGTGTGAATTTTAGTAGATTTATTTTTTTTGCATGATTTGTTTATTATTTTCATATTTAATCTATCTTTTTTATATTTGTTGCGATATAATTTTGTGAGGAATCTGAGAACAACAAAAAAAACCTGTCAACTGACATAAAGTGTTTTGATTGTGATTAATTGAAATTAATCCAAAGCAACCAAGACATGAATCTGATTAAAAATTGTAAACATGCGACAGCCTTGATTTTAACACGATATACATGAACGCACCGTCACTGTTCAAGCATCTGTTACTTGTTTATCTTGTCAATAATATGTTAGTAATTCAAACAGTGTGAGTGTGAGTCAATTCACTGCTTTTTACTCAGACCTTGGAGACTTCAAACCATAGTAAGATGGAAGAGGATCAAAAGGTTAAACAGCTTTAACCCATGACTGGGAGACTTTTATTGTCACCATGACTGTGACCCTGCCGTTACACAAAGACCTCTGCCCACTCTCTATGGACCACTCAAGTGTGTTATTCATTCAGTGCTGGAAAATAGACTCTTCTCTTTAGTCCTGCTAGCTTGACCCCTTCTCTCCTCTCATCTATTTTAGCGCTGAGCTACAATGCTGTTATTACAAAGTATGACCTTCTAACATTGATTAAAATTGAACAAAATAAAAGTCAGACGCATCCGTACACTCTGCATTTGTTACCGTGTTAGTTTTGAAGCATTTAATTGGCACAGATAACAAACATTAGACTCCTTAACTGGACACATTTATTTAAAACACTTCACCATCCAGGGTCGATTCTGTTTAAAACGTCTGAAAAATCCTTCTAATTTAAAATAACAACTGTTCTTTAACAGATAAAAGAATGGGCTCTTTGTAAATGTAACACCTTTACTGTTGACTTGAATGAATGAATGTTTATATATATATATATATATATATATATATATATATATATACACACACCAATGAAAGACATAATGACATAAAGGAAAAAAACCAACAGGAAAAATCTGATTTTTTTTTTTAGATTCTTATCCTTTTTCAACTATTACCACGTTATAAGTTCATATAGCATCATAGACTAATATAATATAAATAGATGTATGTACCACATATATCAGTCCCTCCAGGATTTCTTGGGCCTTTTTTCCACATTATTTCGTCTTAAAATGTCTGATGTTTCATGAGCTTTTCCAAAAAATTGTGATGACAGTTCCAGTGCCTTTTGTCTTTTGTTGCAGGAGGAAGTGAAAGTTGCGATAAATAGTTGGGATTTTCCCTTTTTGTCAAAATTAAATAATATTTCAAATGTTTAGTTACTGGACTTTATTCAAAGTCATTGTGATATGTTCCTCAAAACTACCTTTTACTGAGATGGAAAATAAACAATTCCAAGGATTACAAAAATACATGCTTTTTTTTTTTCCAAATGCACCTGTAGGTTCAAAGGTTAAAGTTCATCTGACCTCACAACACTACATGGAGATATAAAACATAATACAAATGTCTTAGCCAGTCAAAAACACCACATTATTACTGTGTCCCGTGTCCTGTGTCGTAGAAGCAGTTTCTGACAAAGACACTGAGATATTAAGACAACCTTTGAAATATGACAAATATTACCTGGATGATACAAATGCAGCAGAAAAAGTACCCTTCCAAATGCACCTGTTGGTACTAGTGCATCATGGGTAAGGGTACTGTAAGGTAAACAGGAAAAGGCAGAAGGAGCAGATCAATACACAAATGATTGATCACATTTTGTGGGAAAGTGGAGGTGATTGGTTAAAATGTGAATTCACAGAGATTGACTGAATTTATGTTGAAGGTGCAAATCATGAAATCCTGGAGGGTCTGATACACACACACACACACACACACACACACACACACACATATATATACATTTGAACAATTTACAATATAATTACATTAAATATATTTAATTACGATTTAACAGGAGAAAAGCCGTAAACTTAGAAACACTAACACACTTAAATTTTTTTACCCTCAGTTTATTTTTTTGTGTAAAAACAAAGTCAGTTTTAAAGCATTTTTTCTATTTATGCATTTTACAGCGGGGGTATTTTTGGAATTAAAAAAGTGACAAAGTGGCTACTTTTGGAAATTGTTGTGATAAAATGAATAACTGTTGAATGCTTTAAATGCACATATTTTAGCAAGAATTGAGGAAAATAAATATTTCATGTCCAAAGTTACCATTGTTAGCAGTAAAATAAATAAAGGGTGCTCATCCAGACCGACCAATTCAAGAAGGTTCTTTTATTTTGACACTTTAACCTCGTCCTTGGTAAATTTTTCACCTCTTAAACTAAATGTTTCTGCAAAACATGATCCTCTTTGTTCAGTTGAACTCGTTCGATTCTGTTTCACGATGAGCCTGGAGACACAGATGAACTTAGTGATGTCACATCTGTACCGATGCTGCACCTCAGAACACATGGATATTATAGATGTCGCAAGTACATGAAATCCAAACCAAGTATATACTTAAGCGTATAATAGTCTCAATATACCTGCAATACTACAGCGTCCCCTGGAACTGGAAATAAAAAACACAAATGATACTAAAAGAAGGGAAGTGTCCAGATCCTCCTCCTTATCTAATGTGGTTCAGTTATCTGTTATTACTGTAAACTCCAGCGGACAGTTCTACTACAGCTGTTGTTTATTCATGTTGTTTTAGTTCATTACTGTAACTGCACTGTAAACCATAATTTTGATTGTAATTAAACTTTTTAGTGTTAAATTGTTATTATGTTTTTTAACAAAACAATGTCATTACTAAACCAAATTAGTTGTTTGAAAACATACGATACAATGGTCTTTTTTTAATTGAGATTACGTATAAAGTTATGTTTTTCACTCACTTGTTGGGATGTATCCTTGAAGTGGGTATGGACTAAACTCTGCCCAAATTAAATATAAATGTCAGGAAAGTGTGGATTTAACAATGGGATGTGAACATACATGTTAATTTAATCTGGAAGCACATACTGTCATTCATTTTATTGTTAAACCTCTGAGGGTAAACTTTAACACAGCACTTTAACTTTTTATTCTTATTGTTTAAAGTCGACTTGCAATTTTAGGAGTATGTAGTCATGGACATTTGCCGAACAGTCATGGAAAAGTATTGGTTAAAGTAGGAATGGGCGGTATGTAAGGTATCATACCTTATGAGGTATTTTCTTTTGTCCACAGTAGGGATTTTTGTCATACTGTTCTACCGTCCGTCCTGTAGATGGCAGTGATGCAAATTTTCAAACGTCCGTCAGCTACCTCTAAGAAGCAGCTAGCACCACAGGCTACCTACATGTTGTGTTAGCAGAAGCATTTAATTTAAATAATCCAAAAATATAAAATATATAGTTTATGTAGTGTACTATTGGTTAGAATGGTATGTAATGACAACATATTTCGATTCAGGACTCAAAACAATTGTGCTAAACGTTAACACTGCCTTAAATGTAACACACTGCACCAGCCTTAATAACTGTACATTACTATATCTAGTTGAGTTACTATTAGTCATGGTATCTGACTGGTGTTAGCAACTAAAATGACTGATCACAGTTACAATTTCATTAGTGATTTCGCTAACGTTAGCATGCTAAATGCTGCTACAGTGACTGCTACCATTGAGATGCTAGCTACTCTCAGTGATAGCCTCACCTGAAAGATGTTTTTTTTCAAATTGAAAAAACTTAACCATTAGTCTTGTTATAATCACATATGTAAGTACACATTTACAAATCACCCTCAACAACTGCAAAAAGTTGCTGTGAGTGATTTATTGGATTAAATCAAAGTGTCTCATTCATTTTGTCAGCTCTAACTCTTCCTGTATTTTGTGGTTCATGACTGATCACACTCCTGAATATGCAGAAAGACTGCACTAATATGAAAGTCTGCACTAATATGAAAGTCTGCACTAATATGAAAGTCTGCACTAATATGAAAGTCTGCACTAATATGAAAGTCTGCACTAATATGAAAGTCTGCACTAATATGAAAGTCTGCACTAATATGAAAGTCTGCACTAATGTGAAAGTCTGCACTAATATGAAAGTCTGCACTTGGAGCTACATGATCACTAACAAACTGTTCTGCTGTCATTTATACTTTATTTATTATTTATGTATAATATCCTACAAAACTACTATACCGTCATATATATTTCGTATACCACCAGTGGCTCAAATTATACTGGGATATTTATACTGGGATATAAATTTTTGGACATACCGCCCATTCCTAGGTTAAAGTGTGTATGAATCCTGTCCAATGATTTTCTCTCCATCTAAAAAAAACAAAAAAAAACCCCATAATACAATAAACCAATAGAAGATTCTTGTGTTTTTGAGTCTTCTATTCCCTTGTTAAGGGTCAAAACACCGTATTCAACATTTCTCTGACGGGACATTTCACAGACAATTTGATTAGTGTTGCTAAATGACTCACATTTTTACTTTTAAATTCAGTTTTTGCTTTAGTTGGACCATAAGGGATTATCCAAAACAAGGAGCTACTTTATTTTAGAATAAATGTTGGAATGGCAATCAATTAAAGTTGACTCTCTGACGGTACGTTACTGTGTTTTGACCGTTAATGGGATTTTAAGATTAAATCTAGGCGTTGATATCTGCCATGTAGGATGTCGTGACCGCTCACACGCCTGTTTTAATCACACATCCAGAGCTGCTCTGTTGATCCACCCCCCCCACCCTCTTTCACAGAATGATGTCCTGCTCTTGTTGATAAGATCCCACACTTAAACCCTCTGTCATAGTGTTGTTATGCACGTCACTACGTTTGCTGACATGCACAACATATTTTGCTATGTCAGTAAGTTGTGTTAGCACTTGCTTCACAAGTCCCCCCCCCCTTTACCCCATTTGTTTTGCCCAAATATGGTTGCTTCTGTCTCCTAAAGCCAAAATAGTAACAGACAAGATGCAAACAGTACTTACAAAAAAATCAAATAAAACAAAAACCCACTGACATGAGTGCAGCCACGGCCGCTTCTTGTAAACAGTGCATGGGTGTAGTCGAGTGTGAAAAACCTCCAGACTGCTGACACTTTGTTGATTGTCTTTGTTGCAAACTGTACATGTTTACAGATGGTGCGTGCCATAAAGATAACAAAACTGGGTTGTAAAGCAATTGTCGCACGTTAATCAGTCGGGTGTGTATTGACAACAATCTGGTGATACCATAAAAATCACAATACTAGAATAATAATATGATATAATATATATTTATGAGACAGATAACAATGCAATATTTAGCCCCGCCCTACATGACTGAACTTATAACCATCCATACCTCAGTCAGTACGCTGCGCTTTTCTGATCATAGCTCTTTAGTTGTCCCCAAATTTAAATATAAAAAATATGGTGATCGTTGGTTTGTAGTTTTTGCCTCAAAGCTGTAGAACAGGGGTCTCCAATCTATTCCACAAAGGGCTGGTGTGGCTGCAGGTTTTGTTCCAACTAACTAAGGGTTCACAGTTTGACCAATTGACTCTCTGAAGACGGAGATCAGTTGATTAATTGATTCAACTCTGGTGTTCTGCTGCTTGGTTGGAACAAAAGCCTGCAGCCACACTAGCTCTTTGTGGAATAGTTTGGAGACCCCTGCTGTAGAATCTGCTTCCAGAACAACTACGACTAGATCAGTCCGTGAGCGCAGACCTCCGTGAAGCATGTTAGATCTAATGTTAAATATGAAGCACAAGATATTGTCTGAGTTAACTAAATATGTGACCCACCACCAGTAAACCAGGCATAAGTGTGTGTAAATCCAAACAGAGTTATGTGTGTATCTTGGTAGAGTGGAAACTAAGGTTTAAGATGGTGAAAAAATGATGTTTCTATCACAAGTAGAACCAAAGTTATGGTCATTTTAATATCCACATTTGGACATATTTTACAATTTGCATATTTTTAGATATTGTCCGTTAAAGTTTTGGACTGTTTTGGGGTAGGAAGTCCTTAGCAACGCATAATAATTTGTATCCGATTGACACAAATTGTTGACAGATGTTAAAGGACACTCTGATGGACATGTCACAGAAGTTTTATATATTATAATAATAGGACAGAAGTGTGACGTATTATAATCATTTGGCTTACACCATTGGACAGAACATTCAATATAAGCTTTTACCTCGTACCAAACACTTGGGTGTTTACCCACGGAACGGAGATCGTTTTGTTCGGCGAAAAGAGGTGGAAGTCGACTTTGTCTTTGCTCAGCAATACCTGAACTTTTGTCGCCGCTTAAATAATTGACTCAATAAACACCTTTATTGATTGGATTTCAATGTAATGACCACAGGAAGTGAACATAGAGGTGTTAAGGTACCGTTTTTTGATAAGATGAAAACACAAATAAGAAATCACCTTCCAGCCTAAATTTGGCTGTAGCTCTGAACGGGTCAGTGCGACTTATGCCTGGTTTCGTGGTGGCGGGTCACATATGTCAATAATGTGCTTTAAGGTAAAGGTCAATGGAGCCTATGGGTGTTATCTCATCTGAGGTCAGAAGGTCAGAGGAAGTGAATGGGGGGAAAAAAAACACCTGATACTATCTGCTCTGGATTCTTTTGACCTTAATGGTGACCTTGACCTTTGACCTTTATAGCTCAAAATGTAATGGTGTCTTCCTTGACACATTATCAATCATCTCTGAAAGTTTAATCAAAATCCATCCATAACTTTTTGAGTTATCTTACTGACAAACAAACAAACGGACACATTTGAGGTAAAACAGAACCTCATTCACGGAGGTAATCAACCACTGAGCTCGCTGCTTTAAAATCTGTTAAAACCTCTATTTAGACGAGTGTTTGACATTTTTTTATGTGGCCGACTGTCCGTGTGTCTTTTATGTTGTTATGGTTTTATAACTAATTTTATCTTGGTTTTATAATTGTTCCTTGTTTTTTTTTTATTGCTTTTATCTCTAACAAATGTAAACCTGTAGACAAACAAGAGGGGTCCTTTTTTGCGTGGGTTTGTTTGTTGGTCGGTTTGTCTGTCTGTTTGGAAACTGCTTTACACAAAAACTACTGGACCAAGTTCCATGAAATTTTCAGGAAATGCACAAGTTGATCCAGAATAGATCCCATTAAATTCTGGTGAATGTAGGTCAAAGGTGACAGTCACAGTAATCAAAAATTTGTTTTTTTTTCCAATGATAAGAGATAGGGCAAACCAGGTAAAATGTGTGTAAAGGGGAGGGCGGGGTTTGTTGTACCTGGCACCACTTGTTTGCGGCTGTGTTGGGTCGGTATCTGGTTCCAGCATCAGGTCGCTGTAGCCTTAGGTAGCGTGGCTTTTCTCACCCAGGATGCTGAGGCTGGACCAGCTGGCTGTTCTCTTAACTGCTTTCTGACAGTCTAATATACTCCCAAGCCAAAGGCAGGATAATCACCCACCGTGGAGCTACTTAGGCAGACTGAAGGCTTTGCACTTTTAATCAGTCGAAGGCCGTTTATCTTCAGCTCAGAGTGTTCTCTGCGCTTTCCACGTGTACCTGGAGCCTCAATGAGTTACACTCCTGTATGTTTTTTAAAGACACTCACTGAATTATAATGTCAAGTGTGATTTTAGTTTTTTTTTCTTTTAGCTACATCTTCCTAACAGGGAGGAGGGTCTGAATAGCTTTTGCCAGAGGGGTTTCTGTCTTTCTCCTTAACACTCGGGTGTCCTCTTTAAAGTGTCGTGTGTTGCTGTTTCTCTGGTGTCATGTGTAGCCATGGACAATCGCAGGTATGTGATGTCTACAATGGCTGTCTCTCACAACAGAGGTTTGGGAGAGCACTGGGAAAGCACTGGTTTATGGCTCTCATGACATTTCTCAGGTTCCAGATTAACCAGAAATCCAGAGTTATGGTGCTTCCAGGGTAGTTTTTCTTATTTTTGGCTCTCTGTCGCCGTAGATTTATGCACGGTTTTTCTCCGTTTTACGCTTTTGAAAAGTAATATTTACACTTTTGATTTTCTGTCTGCAGGAAATGAGACGAAACCTCGCCTGCACTTAACTTGAACCAATTGCCCCAGGGTTCCAGTAATTTGATCTGTTGGCTTTATATGACACTATTTGTGCTAGCAGGCTGTCTTCTCTTTATCGCTGTGTGAACCTCTATTAAGCAGGAGTTAATTTTTGTAATCTGCATGGTGGATTCTGTTGCAAACATTCCGCATCACTTGGGCCTTGTACATGTTCTGCTGAAGTCTGTGTGTCCCTCAAGAGCTAATCATTGCATAAACACTGAGCTCATTTGTTGTAACAGGAGGGGAAAATGGTAATGGCACAATGAAAGGCGATGGTGTTGGTGGGGTGTTCAGTAGTGGTGGGAGAAAAAAATAATTTGCATATGTATCAGGATTTTTTGTTTTACGATATTTAAATTGATTTTCTTGTTCAAAAATAGATTTTTTTCCCCTCATATTTAAGTGTATTCACCACATGGCATGAATTCATTTTTAGTCGGGTGGGGGAAAAAACAGCGCTTGTCTCCAGCAGAGGACAAAATGTTTTTCTTTGACCATCTATGATGTTATATCTGTTCCCAGAAAAACCTGAAAGGAAGACAACTTGCAAAAATGTGCGGTGATAAAACCCCCACCATCTCATTTTAAGTCAAAAGTGTGGACACATTTTGGATTTTTTTGCTTTGAAGGGAAGAGCAGAGCTGGACATGTGGAAAGATATTTGTAAAGTGTGTAACACACACGTCATACTGTGGAAACACCACAAACATTACTGCGCACTTAGCAAGACACCATCCTGAGGTAAATGCAGAGCAGGAACGACTAAATAAGATAAATAAATACTGGAAAAATGGCTCCTGATATGATCTGTAGGCATCATCGTTCAGGGGAACATTGAAGAATCGCAATTTAAATCAAATGGGCACCCAAAAAATTTGTAAAATAATCACATTGACATAAAAGCATATGGTTCCATGTTTTTTGTTTGTTTGGTTTTTTTTTTAGTGCAGTGTATATTTTTTCCCTAGAGGATAATGACCACCAACCCAAAGCAACAACACACCTGCTCCCAGAGTGGACAATGGAATGTACATTATTAGACCACCATAACTCACTAACGGCAGGGAAAAGGGCTGGATATTAAGCAACCTGTCGACTTTCTGCAACTCTCATTGACAGGAAGCAAAGAAGCGCAACCCCCCTCACCCCCCGCCCCCCCCCTAGCTCTCCACAGGTTGCGGGGTCAAAGTCCAAACAGCTCCCCTGTAATAGTGCTTCGCAGCCAGCTGGGCAGCAGAGAAAGACCTCTTCCAGGCTCCCCTAATGGGCCAGAGCTAAAAGAAAAGATGACAGCTACCCTCCAGCCGTGGAATGTCACCTCTGTGACACTGTTATCATTCAGCGTGTTCATTGTTTTTGACATTTCCACTGCTTTTTCTCAGAGCCGTTTGCCTAGAATTGTGCATTGCAGTTTGCTTTTCTGTTATGATGAAATGGTTTTTGATTCAAGAGGGTTGTGACATTTTGGCAGACCTGTTGTGCAGAAATGTAAAGGAGAGGCGAAAGGCACATTTGGCTGAGGCCTCCGGGTTATCTGTATTCTTTTAATATGCGGTCTGATTAAAGAAATGCATATTCCATATCTCCTCTTCAGTCTGGCTGTTACATGCCAAAGTGTGTGGGTGCGTTGGCACACGTTCAGTTCTCTAGTGGCTCGTCTGGCAAACTGCTTCTCTCTTTAATCCTAAATTGCTGCTCTGTATTTTTGTCATTCAAACTTAAATGCACTGTAACACAATTGGAGAAATATGCCAACTGCGTAGCCCTTTCTAAAAGCGGAATCATTCAGTGAATTATGGGAAGCCTGAAATGGCTTCCAGTTAGAATGGATGGAGTTAAGTGTTTGCTTTTTGTCCTGTTGTGAAATATATGTTTGAAGTAAATGTTAAGCAGTACCCAATGCCTTTTGTGTACTCATTAGACTGTACTAGTCACTTCAAAGTTTAGTTAATGATTGTTATACACACAGTTGTGATTAACTTTTTTTCCTTGTTCATTATATGTCATTTTAATCCGTAAAGACCCAAACACCCACCATTAAACAAAAGCATCTACTGACCTTAAACTAATCTAATACCTGTTAAGCTACTAATCCTATCAATGCATGTACATAATTAATGTAAAATGCAGTTATTTTCATCAGTATGACCCATTTGGATGTTCAGAGGTTTCATAGTGAATGTGTGGAACATCATTATCTTCTACATCAATTAATCAATCAAATGTTATTTATATATCACCTTACAACACCAAAAAGGTGCACAATGTGCTTTCCAAATGAGATAAAAACCATAAAAAACTAGTAACAATTATAAAACCAAGATAAAACAAGTTATAAAACCATAAGATGACAACATACGACACATGGACACAGACAGTTACACGTCAAACACTTGCCTAAATAGATATAGTTTATAACTGGGATTTAAAAAACAGCTGTAGCTCAGTGGTTGATTGTAGTTGTGCTGGAAGTACATTCCACAGCCTTCAGCCAAAAACTGCAAATGAACAATCACCATATTTTCAATGTCGCCCAACATTGGTTGCGAGAGATAGTTGTGAACAGTGTGTCTGTCTGTCCGTCTGTCTGTCTGCCCACAGAGACATATCATTCTATAACTCAAAAAATACTTGATATATCACCATGAAATTACACAGACATATATATATATATATATATATATATATATATATAGCTAGCTAATTTGGATCAGATGCAATGGTCCATTTGAGTAAAGGTCAAAGGTCAAGGTCGTGTTTAGCAGAAATGTTAAAATCACATTGTTGGCTCTAATTCAAGAACAGGTTGTCATAGAAACTTGAGACTGGTGCAAAATAGGGGCGAGATTATGCATTTTCTAAATACTTGTTTATATTTGAATTTGGGGACAACCAAAGAGGTGTGATCTGAAGAGCAGAGCATCCTGACGGGTTTACAGATCATAGTAAGTTCAGTGAGGTAGGGCGGGGTTAGACCACTGATGGTCATGACTGATTGACCAGTAAAATCCATAGTTTTATAAATAACAGGGGGTGGAAACACTTGTTTTTATGATCAGATAAGAATGTCTTAGTTTTCTTCAGTTTTATGTGTTTTGATATAATAACCTCCAATCTGAGCTTCAATGAAAAAAACCCCAATCTGAATAAAGAAGGTAATATTACCATAAATCACTTAAGACAGGTGAACTATAGGGAGTAGCACTGGGTCTTTATGCATTAAAGTTTTAATAATAATAGTTATACAGAATCAAGGCAGACTATTGCTGAGTAAAAACATGGTACTGTAATAATATTCATGTCAATAACAGTGGTACGATTTGGACATTTGTGCTTTTTCAACAACCGCAAAGTGTCACATCCAGGTATGTGAGCCTCTGATGGTGGTAAACTACATATGTAGTCACAGTTGTCCTGGGGCACACTGACAGAAGGGTGGCCTCCGCGAAATGGCTCTGACCACCAACGAACATTCATACAGGTCAGAGCGGGAATCGAACCGCCAACACTTCAGTTAATGGACAACCTGCTCTACCAACTGAGCCATGGCTAACCCGCTAGTATAGTTAGCATACTTTGTGGCGAAGTGAGGCTGATATTATGTTCTTTAAAAAGCACCACAGTGCTTTGGCACAGCAGGTATACCGCAGTTGATCAGTGTTCCGTAAAAAAAAAGAAAAGAAGGTATTTACATTCTGTTGACTTTTCTTTTCTTAGCTCCACTCATTTTTACAGAAGAGCTGAGGGGTCAAAGAGTAAAGCACAAATGTGGAGGAATACGCCTCGACAAAGGTCAATGTTTCTAGAGTGCACCATCTAGTGGGAAAACGCCAGAATTACAGGGAAAATAAAAAAAGGTTTATTATTATATAAAATAAAAACGTATAATAATCTTCAAGTTTGGCGGCCCGGATTGAAAAGCTTAATGGGCCGCATATGGCCCCCGGGCCATAGTGCATGCCTGTATAATAGTGATCAAATAGGGAAAAAAAATTACTCTGAATTTCTTGGGGGCTACATCTTCATGAAGAAAAAAAAAAGGTGTTTTCAGCCGTTTTATCAGTTGGATTCCTTTGTCTACTGTGTTAAACTGTTTAACACACACTACTTCCTACTGCCACATTAACAGTTAAGCAAATTGGGAGGGCGGTAGATCTATAGATTTTATCACCAGCACTCTTCTTCTGTAAATCTGATGCTTCCATGATGCTGGAAGCTAGCTACTTCCAGTAAAAAGTACCTGGGGCTTTACAATTAAATCCATATCAATTCATGCTTATCAAAATGCAATCAAATGTAAGAAGCTAACATTGAGATAAACAGTTCTTGGACCTAGTTCTCCACACAGTTTCCATTTAGGTCAGGGCCCACATTTATTCTAATGTGATCTAAACTGGGCTGCACCAGTAAAATAATATAAATAATGGGTTAAAAAGTTATGAATAATATTAAGGCCAAAGTTTTCTGTGTTTTTGGGGAAAAAAAACTACTAAAAAAATTAGGAAAAGTGGTCAAAGGCAATTGTCTTTGGATCCGTACTTTACCAAATGACCCACATGTCTGGTTCATTCGAATGGTTTAATGTTTAATGTTCAGTCAGTGAAGACACATTTACCAACTGAGACCGATAAATTACATCGGAAATCTACATTTTCTTTGACTTTTAATACATATTTCATACAAACTGTGAATGCTTTTATCATAGTATCGGGGGCCTTGGAAGCAATCAGACCTTTTACATGTAAAATGTGACTCTACTTGATGGTATGAAACCACCTTCTGGAATGAATTAGTTTTGTAAGTTAAGGTACCACTATATTTGCATTTCACAAATTCATCCGACGGGGCAGATTGGACCCTTTGGCGAGCCGCTTTTGGCCCTCGGACGGCATGTTTGACACCCCTATATTAGACTGTAGTAGAAGAAGATGTAATGAGATGACTATGTTTGGTGCAGCGAACTGAAATGCATAGATTGTGGACAAGTCAAATAATAACATCAGACTCTTATGTAAATGTGTACTGAGGCAGGAATGTTTGAAGGATTCAGCGTACAAACATATAAAGTCTGGAACAAGCCTCTGTGTGTGTTTTCCTCCATAGGATGTTTATTTAATTTAGCCAGACATGTTGAGAATGAGAATGCTGCTGACCAAAGACCCGACTTTTAGAATAATCATGTTATCTACATATTTGAGCTATTCGTCTGGTTGTTGGAGTGTTGGTGAATTCATGCTCGGAGCCTCCCTTATCAACTCAAGCTGAGCTCAAGCTCCTGAAAATAATGAACTTACTCCCGGGGCCGCTCTGACTTCCTTTTTGACGAAAGAAAACAACAGACCTAACAGTCTGTTTGCACCGTTTCACCACTCACACACTCTGCTCGCTCTCCCAGCCTAATTGAATTTACTGACTTTACTTAGGTCTGCCCACACGGTTTATGTGTGGAGGAGACTGCGTGGCATTGAAGACAAAACAGCCTCAGGTCCAGCTCTCACCAAAGACGGGGAACAGACTGCAAACGAGCCCATTGCTTTTCAGTAATTCCCCATTAATGAGGAGCGCAACTTTGACAGTTGGATACGGCTGCTGGAGCGCAGTTGAAGTCCAGATGAGACGAGTACGGGCCCTGCAGCGGGGATAACGCAGGCTTGTCCTTAGACATTTTCCCATGGTGATAAGGACTTAGCCAGATGTTTGCAATACATATTCAAACATTCTGTGTCTCTGAGTCTAAGCAAAAGACCGGGAAGCCCCAGATCGGGTTTTCGTTTAGTGTGCAAGTGATGAATTTGATAAAAATACAACTACGGTCAGGGTGGGAGATTTTGGAAAAAACGTTCCAGCAATTCATTCAATATACACTCCTTCCTCTTCTTCAGCCCACCCCTCGAAACCATGCCTTGACCATTCACGAATACATGAACGCACACGCTGTCTTGAGTGGTCACGGAAGTTCACAACCATTTGCGAGAACTTTCGTCGATTAGCCAACGAGCAGCACCACAGTGGCTATTTTCGTAAACATTTTTAATTTTCTCAATGACGGGGTGAATACGGTACCCATAACCAATGAGTATGTCAAAATATTATAGAATCATAACGGTATCATCTTAGTTATTGAGCCGAAACATGGCCACCTTAGCATTGGTTTGGAGCAATGTTTTTTCTACCCGGTACAAAAAGAAGTAAAACACCCCAGGAAAGGAAGCCCCAGAGTGTTTTATTTTCATCTTTAATGTTTGTAACTATTGTATGGCTGCCTATCTTGGCCAGGACACTCTTGGAAAAGAGATTTTTAATCTCAATCATGTTTTCCTGGTTAAATAAAGATTTAAAAAATGATGATAGTATATCCAGTATTGATTAAGTCAGGGCTCTACACTAACTTTTTTTTCCAGGAGCACACGTGCCCCTAAGTTAAAAAATTTAGGAGCACACAAAAAAAATAGGGGCACAAGTTCACAACTTCCTCAGCTGCCCCGCGGTACCCAGCTCACTAGGGTGTGTGGTCCCTGCCGTTGTCTCAGACAGTAGAGGTCATCCGCCAGGCACCTCTGCTGGTTGGCTGTTATCCCCTTTCCCCAGAGGTCGCCCATACAACAGAAAACACCTCTTTCCGCTGTCGAAGAGGGGACCCAGCCGGTTTTATGGCGCCGGCAGCCCACCAGTCATAGTGAGGGATTAGGTCTTCTGTGGGTATTTCATAGAGGCCAGCTGGGACTAAAACTGGTCCCTCCCACGACCTCGCCCCCACTACCTGGATGCAGTTTAACGTCATGCGCAGGACAAATAAATAAACACCATGGAATAACTAAAGGACAATAGTTGATGGTGTTACATCCAGGGCTCTAAACTAACTTTTTTTTCCAGGGGCACACGTGCCCCTAAGTTAAAAAAAATTAGGAGCACACAAAAAAAATAGGGGCACAAGTAGGTTTTAGTTTTAAATGTTTATTTATTTACAGTGCAGTACTTACGCACAGATACCAACATTCTTGAATGACTGCTGTCATTTGTGTTAATTTAGAGCAGACCATAACATAACTTTGTATTATGGGATGCTTTGTCCTTTGATCCATTTTAGAACGTTGTATTGGCTGCCTTGTTATTAGATCCATTTTAGAATGATTAACCCTTTAACTCCTGAGACTGAGACACAGTAAAAAATAAAATAAGAGAAAATAAGCAACACAATGAACAAAAAACCGCCAAAGTGATCATATAGCACGCGTTATGGAACGTTCTAGCACGCGTTATGGAATGCGTGCTAGAACGCGTGCCATTGCGCATACCAGAACGCGTCCTGTAACGCGTGATAGCGCGCCAGTGCGCGTGCTACAACACGTTCTGTAACGCGTGATATAATAAAGACAACGCGTGGCTATGTGAACACTTTGGCTTGCCATAATTAGCTCCTCAGGTCTGTGTGCCTTATTGTGTGCTGCAAGAAGCACTCGCACATGTGCGACTGTTTTGTTTTCCTCATTTGCGTGATGAAATATTTGCTCGCAAATGCGAGTGAAATGGGCGCACTGTAGAGCCCTGGATTAAGTTATAGTGTTATATGTGTATGCAGTATGAGAGGAGTTAATTTTGCAACATTTCACAACTGACCTCCAGAGATCTCAAAAAGTATTGGTCGTAGGTGATAACACCAAGTATGAGAAAATCTTCATTCCGCATCATTTAGTACCAATCTGAAAGTTCTGTGACCCTCTGTTCTTAAGTTATAACCCATAATGTGATTTTGACCTTTGAGTTAATTGTGACCCTGACTTTTGACCTTTACTCAAATGGACCATTGCATCTGATGCACATTAGTTATATGTATACGTCCATGTAATTTCATGGTGATATCTCAAGTATTCATTGAGTTATAGCATGATATGTCTCTGTGGACACACACACACACACACACACACACACACACACGGTGATAACAATAATCTCTACCAACCAATGTTGGGTGAGATTAAAGACCGGGAAGCCCCAGAGAGGGTTTTTTTTTTTTGTGTTGAAGTGGTGAATTTGACATTTAAGGGTGCCAAATTTGGGACGACCCTGCTGCCTCCTGATAAGTTCCTACTTAAAGAAGCAGGAAACGTCAAACAGAAAGGGGACAGTGGAAGGTTTGGAAGTGTGTTTGAACTAAGCCTTTGTGGCGGAGAAAAGTGCACATTAGAAGACACCACACTGTTCTCTTTCATGTAGGAAAGCTGAAAGGGATGCTTTTCACTGTTTGAGGGGGAGACCTTTGATATGTGAGATGCTGCTCGCCTTGTGAACGGATCAAGCTTATGATTTGAGTCAATGTGTGTGTGTGTGTGTGTGTGTGTGTGTGTGTGTGTGTGAGCGCTTTGATGCCTGTTTCTACCACACCACTATTTTGTCAGAAGCGCTTCATACAGCAGGCTTAGGGATCAGCAGCGACGAGTCCCCGACACTCCCTTCATGTGTGAAAAGGTCCACACACACACACACACGCGCGCACACACACGCACACACACACACACACACACACACACACACACACGCCTATTAGGACACACATATTGTGAGACGAGCGCAGCCACAACTAATGACATAGTAAACAATCTCCTCTTTGTGATGTTGGCAGGTTGATACCAAATGACCCATCCAAGTTTTGCGAGGACACGATTAAAAATGAAGGAAGGAGACATTTGTGGTGATTATACGTTTCCTTTGTTGGCAGTCTGTTTTCTCTGGTCGTGCTGGTGATTGACATTTCTTATTTTCCCAGAAGGCTTGGAGTTGCCTTCCGCCTTTTCGGCAACATTTCTGGGTTGGACGCACAAACATAGTATTGTGTCATTTAGTTTTTTCTGCGCTGTCCTTTCATGTTTGGTTTAGAAAAGGGACACGTTTGTGATGATTAGAATTCTATTGTTCATGATTAAGGAGAGGATGTTTGACATGATCTAAATGTGTGTGTTTATGGGTGGGTGGGTTCAGGCTTTGTTGTGCGTGTGTGTGTGTGTATTCTGAACTTTATGGGGACATTGATATGTTGACACAGTCGCACTACGGTGACCAAAATTCAGGTCCCCACGACAGTTAAATATAAATGTAGGTCCCCACTAGTAAAATATAAATCTGTGAAAAATACATAATTTTATTTAATATTTTCAGAAGTCCCCATAAAGCATGAGGGAAACTGGTGCAAAGTGAAATGTGTTTTTCAAAGGTTTGAAGATGAGTTTGCTTTTTATTATTTACATCATTATTTTTTATTTGATTTATTTATTTATTTTTACTTAAAAAAACATTTTATTTTATTATTATTTTTATAGAAATTTTATTTGTAATTTTATTTAGAATTTTTTTTAATCATATATATTTTTCTATTTTTATCATTATTTTAAAAAATATTTTCATGCTCACTACCTAATGGCTGCTTTACCTACAAGTGAAGTGTGTGTGTGTGTGTGTGTGAGACTAGTAAAAAGCGGGATGGGGGGGGTGGTGTCTTACCCTTCTCTACCATCTGGTTTGTGTAACATTCAGCTCAGGCGTTAATCATTGTGCTTTAGGGCCACTCGCACTCTGACAACAGCTGGAAAAAGGAGATGGACCTGTTGATGTCCAGCTGTCCTTCTGTCTGTCAGTCTGCTATAAACCTCTGTATTAACTGTATCCATGCAGCTGTAAGGTTCATGACCTTATGTTTCCAGTTTCTCAAAAGAAAAAGGGAAAGAAAACAGCTGGAGGGGTCTGGCATGCACCATTTCCTCCTGTACTGTCTGTCAGCTCTGCGCTCCCACCAGGTGATAGAACCCTGCTGTTCTGTTCTGCTCTAAGTCCGTCATGACAGACTACATACGATAGTTTTACAGGGAAGGTCAGGGTCAATTTTTAAACAAGGGTTGTGTGACGTAAAAATCAACCGCTGTGCAAGTGTGTGCTTAAGTATATGTTCATTCAGGGTTCCAGCCATCATTCCATCAGCACCAATAAAAGACATGTTAGCGAAATATCTTGAACTTTCTGAATTCCTGGAAAAAAGACGTCCCGAAAAAATGTTCATGAGTCGTGCTATCGCCCACTTTGACGACGTATGCCTTGCACATTTTAGGAAGATTATGAAACAAAACAAAATGGTACACACATTTCTAGCCTAGCCTAGCCTAGTCTAGTCTAGTCTAGCTGGAGACCAATAAATTATATGTAAATCAAAATTTCTTTTACTTTTAACACATATTTCATACAAAATGTGTATAATTGAGGGGTAGTACTGGAATGAATCAGGCCTTTTATATGTAAAAAGCAACTATTTACGAAAACTTCACGGTACGAAACCACTTCTGAAACATTAATTTCATAAGTTGAGGTACTGCTGTATCTTAAAAAGTCTGAATAGGTATTAAATTTGATACGGTAGGTCTTAAACTTGTTTCCTGTGGTGTGTTTAAATGTGTCTGGAAAATGTCCAAGCTGTAAAGAAAGTAACATTAGTCAATTCAGTTCCACCCATTCCGACCCGACAATTTATAATGAAATAGATGGTGATTCTTTATTCAGTCATCACATAATGTCCAAGACTACAAACACTGCTAACGGGTTAATGAGTGAAAAGGAACAGGCAGGAGCGCAATACCTATCCTGTATATAATAAATTAATCTGCTGAGTGTTCAACATGGGGAAAAAAAAAACAAGGAAGCAAAAACCTAAAGAAGTGAAACTAAACCAGATAAACGGAAACTTTAACCAACCACATTAATGTTAATTTGATGTAGAGTAGTTCTAACATACACTCTTGGTGCAACTCACCAAGAGTGTATGTTAGAACTACTAACTAAAATAAGTCGACTAAAATTATTTTAGTCGGTTATAGGTTAACTGGTTAATATAAATCACCCGTAGGTGTGAATGTGACAGTGATTGTTTGTCTATATATGTTCAGCCCTGAGATGAACTGGAGACTCATACAGGGTGTACCCCGCCTTCACCCACTGTAGCTGGATTAGGCCCCCTGTGAGGATAAAGTGGGTTCAGATGACGAGTATTTGCCTTGATGCATCTGTGGTTTTTGTTCTGCTTTGATTATGCACCGCTACTTTAACACAATAGTCTCTTAATAAAACCATAGCTGTTAATTCAAATAGAATGAATTGGTGAAATCGTATGTGTATTACACATTAAAACATTACAATAAACACATTGAGCTATGCGTAATTAACAAAATGGAAAAATAAAGGTGTTACATTTTAGTCGACTAAAATAATTTTAGTCGACTAAAATTATTTTTGATTTCGTCGACTAAAATGTTATGGATTTTGAACAAATTAAACTAGACTAACACTAAAATGATTTAGATGACTAAATTGTGACTAAAACTAAAATTTAATTTTTGTCATGAGCCTAAAACTAAATACAAATTTTCTGACAAAATGAACACTGGACGATTCTTTGTGGACAGAATCCTGACGCAGTTTAGCTTCACTTCATTATGAGTATTTTTACATGTATGTTCATTCGGTCAGTGGTCTTCAGCCCTGGTCCTTAGGGTCCACTGTCCTGCATGTTTTAGATGTCACCCTGCTCCAACACACCTGATTCAAATGATCAGCTCATCAGCAAAGCTCGGCAAGAAACACTTTTTATTTTGTTGACCCCAGGAAACCTGCCGGGACTACTTTCACTTTGACCAAAACCGGATCAGAACTGGGCTCACAGGACACTGTTGGGGGTAAGTCAGTGTCGGTGCTAGGGTTGTCACAATACTAAAATTTCCAACTCGATACCGATACTAAGGATAATACTCGATACTTGATACTAATCTCGATACTGGAGATGTGAGGGATTCCTTTTAAAATGTCCTCCATGGACTGCTAAAAAAAGGTAGTGAGTGCGGGTGCAGAATAAATGCATGTCTATCTCTTGGTAAGTTAAGGTAGGTCTATCTTTTTGTTCAAGCCCTTCTGCAGTGCTAACTGTAAGACTCTTTATGGTCGAGCATTATGTGCGCGGGCGGCAGCGTATTGCATCATGTGACCACCGCGGACCCCTTGCGGGACTAGAAGCGCGCACGTCAAAAATGATAGGCTGACATGCTCACGGTGGCCTCCGTGGTGGTAACGTGATACTATGCGCTACCGCCTGGCTGCCGCCCGCGCGCATAAACGTTCGACTATATGGAGGCCTTTAAAAGCAAAGTTACATCGGATGGTCCAATCACAGACCTATAGAAATAGTGTATAGGTCTGTGGTCGCACTGGCGTCATCCCGTGTGCTGTCAGAGGCAGCTGGAGAAAAAAAGAGACTTTAACTTACACGCCGGCATTACGGCTGTGCCAGAGCTGACCGCGTTGATGCCTGTTTACAATTCTTAACGTTACCCGCTACAAAAAAGCGGCGACGCGCCATAAAAACAAAAATCGATTTTCTAGCAACTTAGTATCTAATTAGATACCAAGGGTCAATATCGATTTAGTATCTAAAATCGATTTTTTTGACAACCCTAGTGGGTGCACCAGAGTAAAGACACTGATGACAAAAATACTGAACTGTCCCTTTAAGAAGTGTCTTGGAACCATAAGAATTGAGGCGTTGGAGTTGTAAACTCGAGGAGTCAGAAATGTTTTGCCAGTATGGCTGTGAAAGGGGCATTACATTCTGCTCTTTGTAGGCTTGAAAAGGTCGTAATAAGTTCTAAATTAGCTCATTAGACTCTGTCAGAACCACGTCCTTGTTTAACCCTAACAAAAACAAAATCTATGTCCCATTCATATGCCATACACATACTTTTTTCTGTTTTCCATATCCTTTTTTTATATTTTATTATTGGCTGCAGGTAGAAAATGCATTCCTCATCTCAAATGGCTAAAATTAACACAGCAAAAAAAACAAACAAAAAACTCATCTGTCCTGGTATGATTGTAATTTAGTGTTTCTGTTTCACATTCCTGTGTGCAGACTATGCCTTGTGGCTAATTATTTCTGGACAGTTTTTAATTTTCTATCTTACTACCAAAGAAACCTCACAGAATTTTTTTTTTTTAATTAAATAAACGATTCATGACAAGATGCCACACAGCAGAGCAAACTAACTTCAGGTCTTCTGACTGACCAGTGAAATAATAACATAATGTCAACTCTAAACTTTTGTCGATGTTTTAGAGCAAAAAAAAAAGGAAAGTTGTGTCATGAAAATGTTTACATCATTTACAACAATGTAAATAATATGAACAAACTGTAATTTTTTTTAAAGAAAACTATGTGCAGTTTTAACAATATTATGTCTGTTTTTCATTTACACGTTAATTACAATTTACAGATCACAGTAGATCAACAAAACATACATAAAACTTTGAATAACAGGCAGAGTATTGGTAAATTTGCCCTTCAGACATTTAAAAAAATGTCGACATTTATTCAGGTTACTTGTAAAATTATAATTTTAATGTAGATACAATAAAATGCCATGAAGTTTTTCACATTTAAAAAGAGAAACACTTGGAACTGTGAGTATTTATGTTAATATGAGAATATTTTACTGATCTGACGCACTGGACATTACATTGGTCTGTATGTGGAACCTGAACTAAAATGATTTATGTCTTCAGTGTCATTTTTGCTTTAGACAAACTCATGCCATGGGTCCGATAGGACCCTTTGTAGGGCCGGATTTGGGTCCCCGGGCCGTATGTTTGACACCTCTGCTTTATAGTGTGACTGGATACAGTATTTTAGTTAGTTTCCAAACCATGACTGTGACCCATCTAGAAATACCACAGGAAAAACTCAAATATTGAGAATATTCTTGTAAATAACCCTGGTTCTTCAATAACCTTTGTTACGAAAACTCCTTGTGCTACTTCTAATGGTATCCTCAGCTGGCTAAAGTGTGTGGACATATTCAGTTATTATTAAAGTATAACCTTTATAATTTTGTGTTGTGTTCCCTAGTTTTCCGATGTTTTTTTTAAATTTTTTTTATTTTTCTTAGCTCAGCTGTCTGCATATAATTCCCTGTGTAGACATTACATTAAAAGCTGCGAGCAGAAAAGGAAAAAAAAACCTGTTTCCCATTATCGAGATGGATGGGAAATTGAAGTGTGCGGGGTGTCTGGGATTTTGAGCATCTCTGTTGTGGACATTTTTTAAATTCTACTCTAATAAGAAAATACTGCTACTAAACATCAGGGACAAAATATCGATATGGGAATATACTGTTTTACTTCCCCATGTTATTTATTATTGATAAACTGGCTCCAAATATCTGTATTTTGTTTTCAAACCTGTGGCACAGTTTGTGTTAAAGAAGCATGGAGCTAAGAATGTACGTACTTTGTTAGACATGATGTCATTTCAGTGTTTCAGCACAGTGAATAAATGCATAATTAATGTCACCCAACATTGTTTGGGAGAGATTATTGTAAATCACTGTGTGTGTGTGTGTGTGTGTGTGTTTGCAGACATATCATGCTATAACCCAATGAATACTTGAGATATCACCATGAAATTACATGGTCATATACATATAGCTAATGCACATCAGAATCAATGATCCATTTGAGTAAAGGTCAAAGGTCAAGGTCACAATTAGCTAAAAGGTCAAAATCACATTATCAGTTATAACTCAAGAACAGAGGGTCACAGAACTTTCAGATTGGTACCAAACAATGTAGAATGAATATTTATACAATTCTCATAGTTGGTGTTATCACCTATGACCAATAGTTTTTCAGAGCTCTGGAGGTCAAAGGTGACATTAACTTCTGTAACACTGTTTACGTGTGTCAAACATAAAGATATCACGCTATAACTTAATAAATACTGGATATATTATCATGATATTACATGTACTGATGCATATATATACATATAACAAAATTAGCAATATTGTAAAAGGTCACATTTAGCAGAAAGGTAAAAATCACATTATTGACTCTAATTCAAGAAAGGGCTGTCATAGAAATTTGAGATTGGCACAAAATAGGAGCGAAATTAGACATTCTCTGAATATTAGTTTTGTACATGTATTTGTTTTCTACTGTTACACAAGTATGCTGATGTATCATGTATTGATGAATCACATCATGAGAATAGTGTGTTTTGGGCTGTGAGGCCCACCCTTAATACACAACCATCACTGCCAATCATATCTTGACAGATTCAAGTCAACGCCTTCCCCTAACATCCTTAGATGTGCGGAGGCAAGCACATGTACACGATCTGAATGATCCCGAAGACGATGTAATGTCATGTGAAACTCTCAGCACTGCTTCACGGATCGATTCAACATTTCATAATTACATTTTCCTTATTTATGATAGTGAAGCAGCTGCAGCAGATCTATGCTAGTGTGCAACAGATGGTCCAGAGCAAGTGAAGACACTGAGGGGATTCTTAAGCCTTTAACTATATGGTCTAGTCATAGACCAGCTATGTTATCTTCTAAATTGGATAACTCCTAGAGAATGTTAACTGTCTGCAGATCTTAGATAGTTCATAGTAAAGTGCTAATCTAAAGGTGCTACTGGGTATGTATAAAAGCTTTGTGTTTAAGCATCAGCGTCACGTATTTACTTAAAGGTTAATTTGCTGTAGAAGCACACAATGACTGATTGATCCCCCTCCCCCCTTTCCTTCGTGCTATGTATAATGTGGGTGACATTTAGGCTTTATTGGGTTCCTTCTGCTGCTGTTGCTCCAAGTGTAGAGGCCCTTTCGCTCTATTTCTGACACACTGTTTTGGCTTTCTGTGTGTTGTAGCTTATTATGGCCATGTTGGGTTTGGCCTGTACCGAAGAAGCTGGGGTTTGTGGAAAAGGCTACTGTGGAATTAAAACCTTCTTTCCTTGCCCTGAGCACTGATGGATACTTAACCAGCTGCAGGGTTAGGGTTAGTATTGACACGTGATACGTTAACAATAGAAACATCACAACAACTAGGATATTTTGTTGTTGACAATGATCGCGATTAATTGTAGGTTGATTATGGTGATCAGCTGTGAGCCACATGGTGGAAATCAGGGTTCCCGCGGGATCTAAAAAAGTCTTAAAAAGACTTTTCTGAAACTTAAAATTATAGACCTTAAAATGTCTTAAAAACACCCATATTTTCGTTCCAGAAAAGTGCCTGTTGATGTTTATACTGTCAGCTGATGAAAACTAATTATTTGGCATGATGACATTAAACGCAGTTTAGTTTATCTGTAAGGGACAATGTTAATGTATTATACTGTATTCCTAAAAAACCTCAAGACTGTTAAGTATTGCACTTTTATAATATTTTTCAAAATTTTTTTTGCAGTTTAGCAGCAGCCAGCGAAATGAGACAAGTCATGAGGGGGGCCTGGGCAATCATCCTAATATGGCATTTCTGTTTAAAAAAATTTTTTTTTTACAACCACACTATATTGTAAAAATATAGAAAAAGACATGTCGAAGCCGAAGACATGTCTCGCCCAGGGTGCAAATCAGTCCAGGTCCGGCCCTGAACATATTTGTACTCAGGGAGGGTGCTGGAAACACCGACGAGATAATATACCTCTTTTCAAGGAGGGACACTGTTTGCTCTGTGTGGGTTTGTAAGCGTTCCACATTTATCACACAAAAGTTGGAATCTGAGAAAGACATTTTCTGTAAGTTGGGGCAGAGAGGTCCGGCCTTGCTCCAAAAGTGGGATTTTCTGAATTCTCTTAATTCCAGGCAAGCCTCTCCTGTTGCAGAGGGATATTCGCTGCCAGAAGCCATTCTCCACACTCTGTCTTCATATTGATCTGCCTCCAAGCTCCAGAAATGGAGATTCCTTAAAGCCAGCCGTGGGCTAATGACATTACTTACAACACCCCGCCCCTCCACCCCCACCCCCACCATCACCTCCACCCTCCCTCCATTTAGATCTCCCTCTGCTCCCCCCTCTTCACTGTTATCAAATTAAAAGCCTTTTGGAAAGGGCTGGTCATAGCCTGTAGGCGCGCGGTGTAGACATAGCAGCCAACGGGGGGTGGAGAGTGTGTGAAAGCACTCCCAAGACATGTACGTCTGCGCGTGTGAGCATGTACGTGTCTGCTCAAATAGGCTTACAGGAGGCTGAGCCGGTCAACCACGAACAGGGTTAAAGGGTCTAGGAGCCGCCGCTCATAACAGAGTGTGATGCTTGGAAGGTAATGAGAGAGGACGGAAGGATCCCCCATGATAGGCAGCTGAATGTGTTACTGGATGACAAATGATCCTGATGTTTTACAGATGTAGGCCTACGCATTGAAGCAAATGGAAATAAGAAATAAATAAAATACTGCTGTTTTTGGTTTAAATTCACTAAGAAACTAGAGAGCGCAGACCTACACAAAGCAGCACCAGTCTGTGCTAACGCTAACGCTAACACATTAAACTAGATCAGTGGTAGAGTTCAGACCTCAGTGAAGCAGCACCAGACTGTGCTAACGCTAATGCTAACACATTAAATCTGCCACGGTTTGGATCTGGATGTTCGTAACTTATTTATAAACTAGTGTTGTGTGTTCACTAACCATTTATTTTATGGCTCATTAACAATCCCTTAGAGGGTTTAAAAACATTCCCAGAAATCCTGGCTCCTGTTTTTCACATATGTCCATTTCAATATTCGACCACGTATGACGTCACTGTGACGTTATGTGACGTCGCACAACGACCAAATGTCACATGTTAGATCTAATGTTAAATATGAAGCACAAGATATTGTCTGATTTAACTAAATATGTCAATAACCTGCTTTAAGGTTAAAGGTCATACATTTACCAAATATACCATTGGTGCGACATCATGTGACGTCTTTACGTGACGTCATGTGACGTCTTTACGTGACGTCATGTGACGTCTTTACGTGACGTCATGTGACGTCTTTACGTGACGTCATGTGACGTCTTTACGTGACGTCATGTGACGTCTTTACGTGACGTCATGGAGCCTATGGGTGTTATCTCATCTGAGGTCAGAAGGTCAGACGAAGTGAATGGGGGAAAAAACCCCCACTGACATGAGGTAATAATTTCATGTTTAAATCTTTTCATTTGTTAAAACTTTCATTACATTAGTAGACATTCTGTAGTAATTTAGAGTTGGTTGTTGGAGTGGTATTGTAGTAGTTATGAGTCATAGTTTTTGGTCAGTCCTACACATGAGTCAGTGACTAGAATCAGAATAGACTGGACTTCATTTGGGGGGTTGTGGCCTGCCTAGAATACTGTTCTTGCAGGAAAAGCACAGGAATGCATAAGTAATGGTCCCCTGTTAGCTATTTCATGATGTCCTTTAACCAACTATTGTGACTGGTTACAAATGTATGTCAGTGATTTAGATTTCTAAGTTTGCAAGATGCACCTGAATGCACCGCGAAGCCCCTATTCAGACAGTGAACAGAGGACAGAAAGAAAAGAGACCAAGCCTTTGCAGAGGTTCTCAGTAGTAGTGCAGCTTTTCTATTACATTCGTAGTTTGTAGAAGTGTTCCCTTATCCAGGCTTTTAGCTAGGAGTTTTGGAGAGGGTGTATAGAGCTGGGTATCCACTCAAATTTCAAGAATCGATCAGATTCTGAAGATTAAGAATCAATTATTTTCAATTCTATCCAATCTAATTCAGGTTAGTGTTCTTTATTTAAAAAAAGTACCGCCGCATGTGTTTACAGACAAATTTAGCAATCACCATGGTTACATTATCAGATGGTGTTGAATTGTCTGTAGTGTTAAAGTTTCTTTCAGCTTTACTTGCTGTCCTGTTTGACCTGTGGGTGGATTGATCCCCAGGTGATGTTATTGCAAGTGCTTGTTCCAGTTAGTCGTATTTCCAAAATACTTCACTTCGATTTGACACAACTTGCAATTGGCAATGGTTTTGTCAAGCACATCTCTGCCTTTTGGTTTTGGGAACCCAAAATATTCCCAGACTGGAGCCTTGACAGACAGTGGTATTTTCAGAAAGTTTTGTCTAACTCTGTCACTCCTCTGACACCATGTTTGTTTGAGCTCACATACTACAGGGTCACACACCGAATGTACCTGCGTGAGTTTGATGATGTGCCAGGGGTCACTGGTGGAAAAATTTACTAAAAAAAAATCGATCTTTGGACGTATGAATTGATCCTAAGTAATTAATATGCAGAATTAGAAAATCTATATTTTTAACACATGCCTCAGGGTGTACATGATGCAATGTAAACTTTGGTGTACGAAATATCACCAATAACAGTGTCTGTCCATGTTACATCACAGCAAAAATGACCAATAAAATGCGAATATCGTGATTCGCAAGATGTGAGCTTTGTGTAATTGAGCAAGACTTTACAGAATATGGCAATATGACATCCTGATCGAAGCTTGAATCTGTGAATTTTGAACATTGAGTGAAGTTATGAGCAAAGTTTACGGGAGGAAACAAATATGGACGTACCTAAGCAAGGTGTAGAATTTCTTAGTGTTTTTAATAGAGGGCAGCTGATGCATATTTGTTGCTAAAAGCCTGTTCCCATCACTGTTGTGCCATTATAGGCCTTTAATTTCATTTCTGATGTTTATTTCGTGTGAATAACAAACATACAAATAAAAAGGACCAACCCATTACAACTAATACATTTACAAATAACCATACTATTTGGAAGATACATCAGTCTATTTACAGGGTTTTGTAATATTTCATTGTGGAGATTTGGTCAACACCTAAACCAAATGAAGGTGAAATGAATAGGCAAGGCAAATGTATTTGTATAACACATTTCATGTACAGGACAACTCAAGGTGCTTTACACAAAAACAGAAACAGAAGAAAATGAAAATGATAAAGATGCATTAAAAGACAATTAAAATCAAGACATAAAAACATTTTAAAGCAAATAATAATCTAAGTAAAAGCTCCAGTGAACAATAATGTTTTCATCTGATTTAAATGAACTGACAGTTGTTCTCAGACCTCAGGTATTAACACTAGTTAACAGTGGTTAACAGTTGTTCTCAGACCTCAGGTATTAACACTAGTTAACAGTAGTTAACAGTTGTTCTCAGACCTCAGGTATTAACACTAGTTAACAGTAGTTAACAGTTGTTCTCAGACCTCAGGTATTAACACTAGTTAACAGTAGTTAACAGTTGTACTCAGACCTCAGGTATCCAGGTAGTTTGTTCCACAGTTGAGGAGCAGAGTGACAGAATGATGCCTCACTTTGTTTCGTTCTTATCTTTGGTACACACAGTAAACCTACAGTAAATATACAGAGAATCAACCTGTGTTCTCTGGGATCCTCAGTGTCAATGTTATCTTTATTCTCTTTCTATTTGTGTTCTGTATTTTTGTGGACAGATTTGATAACAAGTAACCATCTAAGTTTAGGAAAATGCTATAAGACCTCGGTCAGTTGCCTGAAACAGAAGTGAAACTCCTTGGCTTGCATTAGTCTCTGCTGTGTGATTGGTTTTTAAAGCTCTCCACATTGCGTAAAAATGTCCAAAGTGCTAGTTTGTACATTTTGTCACAGTCTTGTTTTGAGATCATTTTATTTCCAGTGTAGTTCTACTATATAATAGAGACGTTTTAGACAGTAGTAATGGAAAGTAAAAGAAAGGATGGAAGGGGAGGAGGGGCCTCACTGTGGCTTGTTAGATGTGTGTGTTTCTTTAACTGTCAATTGAGCTCTTTAATATACGACACAGGTGAGACAGCAGGCCCTCCACCCTACTCCATCTCAGCTCAAGGTTTTGGCTTTAGGCAGAATGTAGACAAAAAAATGTACACGAGACAACACAAGTCTCTTTTTTTTTTTTAGACTGAAAGCGACAGGATTCCTCATCTGCTTTGGGATTTTCCCCAATTCCCACCTTCCCGGCTGAGGCGTAAAAGAGAGGGAGGGAAAAATAATGGGAGGGATGCGAAGGAGGCGGGTTAAGTAGAGAGGAGGGAACCAGGGGACACAGAAAGGCGGAGGATAAAAAAAGAGTCAGACTCTTGAGGATAGAGTTGAAGCAGGTGGTCAAAAGACTGTGTGCAGATATGCCCAGCAAGTGAGTGGAGTGTGTTGATTGGATAAAGAGTGTGAGCAGCCTCTAAAATAGATTAGAAGCTCGATTTCAGCAATGCAAGTCTGTAGACGAATATTTAAGCTTCGCCTGTCTGGCTGGTGAGTATCTTTTAACCAAATAACTCCTCTCCTTTGTAGCTAAGTTGTGTTATTTTACTGTCCTTAACACTTCCTCGAACATTATCTTACCTTTTATGGCCAAATATCCAGAGGCATAAACAGTTAATTGGTGCAATAAACAGTGTTTTGTGATAGCATGTCTTTGTAGCCGAGCCACTTTTAGACGTTGACATTTCCGTTTTTAAGATGCTGTCACTTGGCTGATTGTAATGTATGAAAAGGAGCGTAAAGTGTTCTTGTGCATTGTGAGGGATAACACTCAGGAAAGGTCAGCCATTTTTCTTTTAAAGTTTAATTTAAACCAGGTTTTTTTGATAGAAGCTAGGATGTGACCTTTTTTTTATTGTTTTTGGAACGTTTTTATTAAAAAAATGTTTTGTCATGAATAAAAACCAAAACAGCACAACAGAGCACAGTGAATAAGTTTTGTGGCAAAAATAGCGGTGGGGGTGGGGGGGGGGGAGTTCTGTGACAAAGTGTATATTGTTGAGAAACTTATTGTAAATGTCACTGTAGGGTGGCTGTTGTATATACAGTAAAATGTCATGGCTGTTATGGCTCAAGCACAGCACTGATCAGACATCCCATCATTTACGGCGTTTATTAACTGGTTGTTGATTAAACCCCTCGTTCAAATAGCGACTACTCTATTAACTAAATGTAAACAGGGCTGATCACGGGTGAATGGAAACTCATTAGCGTCCTCATTCCTTCTTATTAGTCCTTTCACCTTGGCACAATAGGTTTTTCAGTGAGTGAAAAAGCTACAGTCTGTGGGGAGGCACGTTATCAGCCACATTGACTCACAACAGGCTACACGGATGAACTCTCCATTCCATTGTGACGCTATTTGCATGAGCCAGCATGATAACGGTCAACTCCCTGATCCGTAGCAGGCTTCATTCGCCTGTCTGCAGACTCAGAGGTGGGATGTGGTCTCCTTAGATCACCCCCTCCTCACACACACACACACACACACACACACACACACACACACACACACACACTAATCCCACACCAGGGCAAACTTTCCAAACTTGCCTGCATTCCTATCATGTTCACCTGATAAGTGTGCTGGTGTGTGCGCTTCACTGTTCTTTATAAAAGTGCAGAGGAAAAGTCTCACTGACACAAATGCTTTTTGAAGACACTTTTGTGAAGACACTGCTCTCCCAGGACTCGTGAACTGTCATCGTCTTCTATACTTACGGAGGACTGATTCTGAGTTGGTGTCCTAATTAGCTTCAGAAATGAAAAAAAAAAAACACTTAACATTTGCCATTAGAAATAGTGTCACTAGAGCGTCCACAGATGAAGCTTGTCCTTCCTGTTTCAGTGTCGGGTTTAGAACTGACCAATGACTGTTCAATTAATTGATCATACAGTGGTGGAAAAAAGTTTTCTGACACACTTAAAATTTTACACAATCTAAAAAACATGAAGTGTTGGGGAATTTTTTATTAAATTTTTTTTTTTTTGCATTTCAAGTGGCTACATCAGACAAAAAACACCTAAATGTAATCATTTGTTCCTTGTGCTACTGTTAACAGTCCCTGAATATTTCATCAGAACCCCCGACAAATTTTGAGGTTATCTTGGGAACAGACAGACGAACAAACAGATAAACCTAGATGAAAATGGAACCTCTTTGGCAGAGGAAACTAACATTTTGGCATTCTTTGGCTTATATGAAACACTGCACACTCAGAAGGAGCATGTGTGTTTGGAGAATGGAACAGTTCAGTGTCGTAAGAGTGGTTCTTTAATGAAATATTTCATAAATGCATGAAGTGTCTCAAAACTTTTTCCCACCACTGCATGTCCAGTTTTGAGGCATTTGTTTGCGGAAACTTCTGATGAGAGATAAATCAAAACAAGTCATCTTTTATCTCATTTATTATAGCAAGGGATTAATACAGGATGATGCATGAGGATTTAGGAAAATAATCTAACACTCTAATAGATTGGACAACCTGTAGCTCAGATAACACTGGCTTTACTGTAGCATCATTTCAATGAGTTAATGCAATGACAGAATTAGGGTTTTCAGACAAACACGGTTCTAGTTCTGGTTCCATTCTGGAGTCTCAGAACCTTGATTTTTTTTTTTTTTTTTTTTGTTCTGGCGAAACACCCCATGTTCACAAGGGTCGATATAGAACCCAAGCTGGCGTGACATTTAGGGATGGTGAAATTCATATATAATCTTGACCGATCATTGAGCCTCATTAACCGGTTGAAGTCGGTCACTGAGAAAAGAAAACACACAAACACACACACACACAACCATTATGCACCATGGCGCTTCAGTCACTTCGCTTTTTAAACACCAGTCACACTTCAAGGTCGAACGATGTTATGTTAAAAGCTCATTTTAAATCGTCACACAGAGAAAACTTTGGATGTTCCAGTAAATTCTGCTGCTAAATATGGTGTAAAAAAAAACCTTAGTGATGTCCACCAGCCTGCGTCAGTCGTCCACCTGTCATGTCATTCTCAGTAGGTCTGTCAGATGGATAGCACAACTCATCCACTGCTCTTTTGCGTTGTCATGGTAACAACTTGCTGTCCCAGTCTCTAGCTGCTAGCTCTAGAACAGGGGTGTCAAACTCCAGTCCTAGAGGGCCGGTGTCCTGCATGTTTTAGAGATTTCTCTCTTCCATTTGATTCAGTTTAACCCTTTAATTCCTGAGATTTTAGCAATCAAAATGAGCAACAACAAAAAAAACCAAAAATTAATAAACTAACAAAATAAATGGTAACATGAGCAAAGTAAAACACAAGTGGCAGAAAACCAAAGAAAAATGACATTAAAAAAAAAAACCAAAATGTAGAAAAATAAACAAAATCAGCAACAAAATTAACAAAAAAACTAATACATATTTACAAAATGAAAAAATAATGTGGAAAATTTGGGGAAAACACTGTTTTCATCCACAAAACTAAAAGGAAAATGGTAGAATTTTTCTGAATATTTAAACTAAATCATCCATTCAGAATTCATCAGCGCTGACACTTAAAGAGTTAATAATCAGCTCCTCATCAGTTCTGCAGAAGACTGATAATGATGCAATGGGCTTCAGGTGTAATGGAAGAGGGGAACATTTAAAACATGCAGGACACCGGCCCTTGAGGACCGCAGTTTGACACCCCTGCTCTAGAAGTTCTATTACCTCACTCCAGCTCTGTGTTTTCTTTAAGTTTAGAGTAAATGTTCTAAACTGGTGTGAAATAATCCTACCACATAGATTACCTGAGCTCTGAGTTTGATATTAATGAATTCCATCTTGTATTGCTAATGCTCAAGTTGCTATAGAGAGATCACAAAGCTTTATAACCTACACTACAATACAAAACAGTTTGTGCAGTGGAATGACTGATGCAGCCTGTTTTTTATTTTTGTTTTATTTTTAACCAACGACAGAAAATTATGACCGGATATTGATGTGGTCATACTCCTATCTTAACTGCACTACCTAGAATGTGACACAACCACTGATGTCACTCAACCACATTTTCAGGTGCTGAACCTATTTTTATGAAAACGCTGAGTGACTGCTTCACAACGGAAGGTGTGGGAACCCAAATTAGTATGGAGTCCATCTGTCGTGAAAATGTCTACTTGGTTGGGCACATGACGTTGCTGAACCTAAACCTGACCAACTGGAACAACTGGAACATAACTTTACATAACTTTACATAACTTTACCACCCAAGCTTCGACTGTAGACACACAAGACATTCACAAAGGTTGAAGCAGAACAAAAGTGGCGTGACATTACTCCATCATTTTCACAATTATCTTAACTACACGACCTAGAATGTGACACAACCACTGATGATGTCACAGAACTAACTTTTCAGGTTCTCAACCAGTTTTTGTGAATGCCCTGGCTGCTTCACAACGGAAGGTGTGGGAACCCAAACTAGTATGGAGTCCTGCTGTCATGAAAATGTCTACTTGATTGGACATGTGACATTGCTGAACCTAAACCTGACCAACTGGAACATATCTTTACATATATTTACATAACTTTACCACCCAAACCTAAACTGTAGACATGCAAGACTTTCACAACTGTCAAAGCAGAACAAAAGTGGCGTGACATTACTCCATCATTTTCACAATTATCTTAACTACACGACCTAGAATGTGACACAACCACTGATGATGTCACAGAACTAACCCAAACTAGTATGGAGCCCTGCGGTCTACATGATTGAGCACATGACTTTGTTGAACCTAGACCAGACCAACTGGAACATAACTTTACCAACCCAAGCTTGTACTGTAGGCACAAATGCATGATGGGTAATCACTTCTAAATCTGCTTCTCTTCTCGCCCTAATCTTTATTCTTTCAACAAACTGATGAATGTCTTGAAAAACGTTGAGCAACTTTATAAAAAACTAGCTGCAGCTGAAACACATTAATCACTGAACTATTTACCTAGGTAAACCCACGTAGTGACCCCACCCCCTTATATGGCCTGAATGTGGTTTAAATAATTCAAAACAATGAACATTTCTTGAGCATCTTTCCAACTATTTCAGCTGAAACAGGACCAAGGTCTATCCTTTGGAATGAGTGATCAGGGTTTGACAAGAATGATGAAATGATGAGGTGTTATCCTCTGTCATCTGTTCTCTCTCTCTCCATCTTTCTGACCTTCATGTCTCTTCTCTTTTGTCTGTAGCATACCAACTGGTTTTCGTAACTTTGGTTTTGAGACAGAACATGTTGAAATGATCAGGTCACATTAGGAAACCAAAAAGTGTAGAGTTACACTAATGGTGTGTTTGGACAGGATAAACAAAAGTTTGTAGTTGACACAAATTACAGACATTATGAGAGTATATGTCATAACATCCTGATTCATCTCAATGCATTAATAAGGTAGTATGAGAAAACAAAGGATGCAGAAGTATCCATCTATCATTCATTCATTAGTTTTTCAAAATGAAATGAAAAGTAGGACAATGAAAAAACAAGTTGTTTCTTCATTATTTGTTTACAAAACCAAAATGAAAAAAACAAAATATGTTTTTTTCAGTTTTCCTTTTTGTGTTTAAATGAATAATAGAAAAAACAGAACGTTTCTCGTTTTATCCAGTTTTGACCTGAAGCAAATTGAGTAAACAGGAAATGAATCTTAACCCAAATAAACACTTGAAGATGATGATGGTATGATATGACAACAATTTTCTCCGTGGTCATATCTTCAGGTCTTAAGGTGACCCTCTTGGTTTCCCCAAATAGGATGTAGGTTTACATCTTTGTCACTGAGGGTCACGCTCATTTCTGGTTTATTCAACTTGCTTCGGGTCAAAATTGGATAAAATAGAAAATGGCCGTTATTCGTTTTTTCCATTATCATTTAAACACAAAAAGGAAAACCGAAAAACCGCATCGTTATCTGTTATTTAATTTTGGTTTTGGAAATGGATAAGGATAATTTTTGGTTTTATTTTGAAAAACAAATGAACAAATGATACATAGAGTCATAAGAATAAAGGCCAGATCGATAGAATAAAATGCTATTGTTAGGGATGCAGTCTGTAAATTTGCTCCAAACCTTCAAAATAAGAGCGGGGTCAGTGCAGATTACAATGGAAGTGAATGGGCAGTTCTTAGCAGAGGCCTTCCCTCTGGTAAACA